>OZ012688.1:3285365-3295365 GCA_963942565.1 Maea johnstoni | reverse complement strand
CCATTATGGTTCTATCTAGTATGTGTCCTTAGTGTTATTAGTTTTTTTTCTTGCCACAGCCTCTAAACAAGCACCAAAGAAGCATGCCACATTGCTTTTCACATAGCTTAAGGACATACATACCATTTCGCGTCGGCGTGGCGGGTAAACATGAGAGCCCAGCGGTTCAAGGCTCTGCCATTTGCTGCTGACTGTCTCCCATCACTGCCTGTGTTCAATTATCGGCCGGGACATGTGAGAAAGTTGCCAGTGACTTGGGGCTTGGCAGTATTCTTCACTGGGTTCTGCGGTTTCCTCCACTGCCTCACCACTTACAACTGGCTAGTCATGACTTTGTGGCAATATGGCAACCTTTGGTCCTCCTATACTAGGTGGATTCAGTCATACTCAAACAGATTCCTCTATTACCCTGGTGAGGTAAATGTGAACTTATTTGGTTACACTTTCTAACCTGACCACTTGGCGCCAGGTAACAAATAAAAAGAACTTGCCAGAAAAAATACATATGACAACCTAGAAATCTAGGTTACTCGAACCTCAAAAAATATTGGAAAGGTCTCACATTGGCCACCTGGTGAACGACTGCAGAACTGGCTTGGGGTAAGCTTAATTTTGAGTTGGTATGCTTTTAGAATAAATATAAAAGACGTGGGGAAAATGCTTACCCTAGAAATAGACTAGATTACTTCATGCACATTCATAATCTTAATAATGTGTTACTAAGCAGCATGATACAAATCCAAACAATATCCTACGATGGTACAAGTGTGAAAAAAACTTTTCCCAAGCGCAAAAATGATCTTATCTCCACAACCTTTAACGACGGGGAGAGAGAGTGAAAACTTTCTGTTTTTGCTATCACTTGAAACTGGCTACAAAAAAAAACGTTTTTGCAACCATCAAAAACAAGGCGAGAAAACACGACCATCAGCAAAAGGACGATAAAAATGCATTTATTTTGCATTTTCAGGCCCCATAGAATGGTGCAGGTGTGAAAGAGAAAATGAAAAAACTTCTTTTTAGCGACCCAGTTTGTGTAGCTGTCATAGAATATATATATATATATATATATATATATATATATATATATATATATATATATATATATATATATATATATATATATATATATATATATATATATATATGTATATATACTGCATGAAAGTTTCAATCTGTTGCATTATTGGGCGAGCATGCTAATCTACCGGATTGATATGCTCCACTGAATACATTGAATAGAGCATCAGCTGGTATTGATGCACAATTAGCCTTCAAAACTTATTACTTATGCTGAACTTCACAAGATAATGATGTGTATGAATTACCGAGTAATTTTGCACTCAAAGTGACAAGTTGGGGTTATCGAACTTGACAGGTTTTCATTCCAACCAAGTTTAATGCAGCGAAATATGTGTGGCATAATTTTGAAAAGGTGCATTGGAAGTATTCTGACCTTTATACAGGATGATTTGCTGCTTTGTTATTTTAATAGAAGTGTTGTATAACCAACTCAAGGAACCAGTGGCTTATTTTGACAGCAGCCCTGGCACTCGGCGTAGTGTAAATGCGGACTCTATAATCCATGACAGAGTGATGTCGTTCAAGTGATGTTGTCGTTCAGAAGGAATTTCTGCCTTAAACCATTCTTAATCATTCCTTCTCATGTAACATTAGATGTTGGTACTTAGATGTTGTGTGCAGAAGTTGTTATTTAATACTCATAACTAGACTAGATTGAGATTACTATCGTGCAATGCAGATCTGTGATATTTCTGTTAGAGGTAACTCATTGTATTGAATGGTTGTATAGTCCAACTTCTAATCATCATCACCATTATTTTTCATGTATGTGAATCTCAGTACATTTGGTAATTCTTTATAATGATACATTATTATTTTCAATGTTTATTATATATATGATGTGTGTGTGTGTTCAACATAGAATTAAACAGAACATATCAGTCGGTGATTAAGCAGCCTTTTATATTATCAATTGATGATTGTTTAAGAAAAAATACTAGAAGTTCATTATCTCCCCATTTATGCCCAAGCTTTGTAAGGTGTTCCTAAGTTATCTTGCATGTTTATTTGAGCTTCAATATTTAATGTTTGTGTGGTCTGGTTAATGGTTTTCAAGTAAGGTGCCTTTCACTGTTCAAGTCTGTCATCCAGGGCATGACCAGGGAGTTAACATATACTAAAGAGCATATGTGTATATATTTAGTAGAGAGTCAATCGAGCTCGCATGACCATGGAGCTAGGTGTGTGCCTTAGCTGACCAAACACTTTTCTTCATCCAAGGTGTGTGCTGACTGTAGATCTGACAATGGCCGTCAAAAACGTTCGTCCACTTCCGCGCTTGCAGTGAAGGCTGCCATTCGGTCTTTCACTATTGCTAGGTTATAACATATATAGTCGTGTAGTTATGGAGATCATTAGATGCAGAGTGTCATTGATTGCCAACGCTCGTGACATCTGTTGCTTGATATGAGCTGTTGTTTGATAAGATTTGAGGTTGAATACATTTAGTGATCCCAGTTTGGAAATAAAACTTACATCTAACTATAGCAATGAGCAAAAACAATTCTGGTTGTGAAACGTGTTCCCATGCGGTTGTATTTGTAACTTTGCAACTATCTGAGCTTTGCTCTCTTTTGAAGCCATGCTTCCTCATGTTATGTGCATGACACAGCCCACACCAAATGAAATCTTGCCATTTACATGTCCATGTACAGATTCCATCCATAATTGAAATATAAGTGTAAGGCATGCGTGTGAATTGGGGGAAACTTCTTAAAAATACTGATGCAGACAGATTTGTGAGAGCATACACATTGGGAATGCTACATCTCATAGCAATTGACTGGATCACTTATGTAGATCCATTTTCATACAAAAGCTTCTTGTTCCTGTGGTGCATTAATTCCCTCCTTCAATGCTTTGGTACATTAACAATTATTTACTATTAATTATAATATAAAACTACATGCTTGTGAAGGTATGTCACAAGTTATCCCTTACCTTGGTAAGATGATCAGGGTGCTGAACGTGTATTATCTTTACATGCGGAATTCCTCTGTTACACTTACCTACACTGCTCCTGGTTCCATGTTAAATGCACTTGCTAGTATCACATTCTTTCATCAGTTCTTTAATTTGGTTTTGACATTTCTGGGTTTGATGATTTAAACGTTTGTTTAACGAAAAAAAGCAATTCCTAAATAGTTACGTTTTTTGACCACATCAGCTTTGCACATTACGGTCGATATCCTTAGAAATACTTTTCAAAGGGGAACTAAAGGCTCACATACATATTATTGTTCCTGTTAATGCTGTTGACGTGAAAAATACGCACGTGGTCCTTGTTGCAACTCTATCGACGTGAAAGACACGCACATGGCCGTTGTTGCGACACTGCCAATGTGAACGACGTATGAGGTCTTTGTTGTACCTTAGATGAATAGACACATGGATGGGTTGCCAGAGAGCAGTTGCCGAGGAACCCAATGCAAATCCCTGGACACACCTAATTTCACCGAATTTAGTGTCATTGTGACGTCACTAGGAGACGAGCATTTACATTTTAGAGTAAGTTGTGCATCAACATGCGCAGAACGCACCTCTCGAATGGTTTTTGTCAACATCGGGGCTGTGAGTTGTGTCCAGGCTGTAAAGCAAGACCTGCTGGTTGCCTATCCGGTGATCAACATTCGTGTTGCGACACTCTCGCCATGAAAGACACGCACTATCGTTGTTGCGACTCTTGCCATGATAATTCCATTTGGCAGGAACTAGTCATTGCTTGAAATTTATTTACCTTCCTTCCGTGGATGGAGGATGAAAAACGTTTTATTTACCCTCCCTCTGTAGAGTAAAAATACAAGTTTTATTTACCCTCCCTCTGGAGCTATCCGGTAAAAAGTTCTATTTAACCTTAGATGTCCAAGATTTAACCTCCTTCTGGAGTGGTAGGGTAAAACAGGTTTTATATTTATCCTCCCCCAAAGACGGTCGTGTCAAGAAAAAGTTTCTTTCATTTTCTCTTTCACGCCTGCACCATCGTACTTCGCTGTTGGCAGCGAAAAAACAGATTTTTATTTTGTTGTTCACTCTTACGCCATCATAGTATAATCCGGGTAACCTTCCGCGCATAAATTTACTGCGTCACAAATAGCACAGCCCAGTGACGTGTACATAACTGATAGTCGTCTTGGCATCAGACGATAACGAAGCCCGCCGCCTGAACAGCGATAGACAGAATAAAGGTAAGACTCTACAGATATTTCCCTAACACTAAAGTCTGAATTTCATGCGGGAATTCACGTGGGGAATTAGTTACGTCTTCTGTCTCGATGTGTTTTGCCTCAAGTACTATGCATGTATGTATGTATGTATGTATGTATGAATGTATGTATATATGAATGCATGCATGCATGTATGTATGTATGTATGTATGTATGTATGTATGTATGTATGTGTGTATGTATGTACAGTTTGTATGTATGTATGTATGTATGTATGTATGTATTTTATCGACTGTATCATAATGGTACAAAATCCCGTACATAGACCAGACAGTTGAAAGCAACACAGAAAGCACAGCTACAGGCAGTATATACAATAAGAAGTAGCGAGAATAGAGTAGTATTCAAACTTATGAAAGCGAGACTAAAATTTACACAGAAACCTATGTCACAATGACGAGAGTGCTTAACTAAAGTCGAACCGATTGAATTTGTTGTACGAAGTTACATTTCGAATTTGGAAAGCATCACTTTTTGATAATTTTCATGGCGTTACATGGCCTTTGTGAGTCGATGTACTTTTACACCCATTCACTCATTTATTCATTGCAGTCACAATGAAGGTTTTAAAAAATAATTTCATTTAAATAAAAAACACACAGTATACACGATAACATACTGTGCATGGTTGAGAATCATTATATTAGGGTATATATACAGACTAGATATCATACAGACAGAAGTTGTATTATTATTATGATTAATCAATTCCAACTCATTGTGGATAGCGGCCCACTAGCTGTACTGGCTGATACTTTTACTGCTTGGTTGCTTATGAGCTCGATTTCGAAACTCATGTGTTGCTTTGATATCATTTTGATATCCCTAAGAATCAACCTTTTGTTCTGCCAATTTGTTTAAGGGTCATCAACATTTAGTTCAAAATGCACTTATTGTGTGGATTACGAAGCATAATAGATGCGAAATATCAGTGTATTTGTTGTCCAAATGTTTTATATTACCGTTTTCAACTTCTATCCAAAGTTCCATCGTTGATGGTCAGTTTAACACACCCACACACCAGTCACACGTCTCACTGTCCGAATGTTTTTCACATTGAAGCTGTACGGGGGTAGTCAAAACTGAAAATAAAATGCGCACAGCCGCTCTTTTAGAAGTTGGGCTAACCAGATGCCAGAAATGCTGTGTAACAATTCTGATAAAACACAACAAGAGTAGGTTATGAGATATCACAAATCCCCATTCCATTACTATAAGATGCCACGGTAATACATTAGGGGCAACAAAAAAACAGTTGGGCAGTGAAGATCAATCAGAAGCCACTATTGTCGTATACACTGAGCGCTGTTCAACGTGATAGAGCACTTTACGGGTGTTTTATGACTCGTTTCGCTCGGCGTTTAAAATCCACGAAAAAGACTTTTCGTACAATGACCTATACTTCAGCAGTATGCACCAATCAGAAGCCTGGAATGATGTGTACTAATTTTGGTAATACACTACAAGAATAGATTATGATGTATCACAAAGCCCCATTGTATCACTACAGGTGAACTGGCTTAATACGGACGTGTTTTATCCGGATTTTCGGATTTACCATACAGTTTTCAAGGGCCCGGTCCCTCGCAATACATTAACATTTACATGCAAATTTCAGTGCTTGTAACGGACAGTTTCAGTTAATCCGTAACTCGCCTAAACCGGACGATTTTCGAGGCACGCTCCTTACCATTTAAGGTTTGAAAGCATGCTTTAATCCGGATTGCCGATCATGAATTGAGCGCGCCCTATCACATGATACGACGCGCCCAAGTCATTGCCACAGAAGCCAGAAATAATGTCCTCTCCCACAAAAAAACGAAGAGGACAGACAATTGGATAGACAGGGGGAGTGGTGGGAGGGTCAAGGAAAGAGGGGAGATATGGGGGTTGTAAATATATAGTCGATGGGTTGCGATTCCGTCTTGAAATGTACACGCCTTGCCGTGCGTGTTTGCTAAATTCTTCTATATGCCTTTATGCATAATCCGGATTCTGCCTAATCCGGACAGAAATTTAGGGTCCACATCCATCTGGATTAAGCCATTTCACCTGTATTAGATGTCACAGTAATTTAATAGGAAAAAATATTTGTGGGCAGTTGGGCAGTGTACATACAAATCAGAGGGCAGCATTGTCGTAGGCTCTGAATGTGCTTAATGTGCTTCACTCGTATTTTATGACTTTCAAACTTTAAATAAATAGACACATTGACGCACATCTTAGATGAATAAGATACCAGCCGGTCAACCTGAGCAGGCTGGCTGCAGCGAATAGCCCAAAAGTCGTGTTCTGCGCATGATGGTGCACAGGTTTATATGTAATGTGAACGATTCGAGAGCCCTCATTGTTTTTTTTCTCCTAGTGGCGTCATAATTAGGCCAGATTCGAGACCCTTGGCATAGCCAGGCCTTCACTATAGCGCAATCTAGCCATCTAGTAATTGGTCTCTCGCTACATATCCATTCTTTTATTCATCTAAGGATGAATAGACGCATTGGCCGACATTTATGTTTCAAAGCAACTCGTTTCGCTTGTGGTTTGATATCCATTAAGCAGTCCTTCCGTGACCTAACGTTATTCTATTCCATAGGTGTTGAGTCAGCCTCACATAAAGAATCCAGAAACTAGGACATGTTCAGCTGTCATAGAATAAATCTTTGGCGGGGTTACACTGCACAGACGGTTTTGTTAGTCGGTCACTGGCTCGGGAAGCGACCTCGTGCCTGTTCGTTAACGTATTTCGAACTAACACGATAACTTCTGTTTTCTTGTATATTCTTTCTTCGAACCCAATTTGGACCTGGAGTGCAGCTTTGAACCGCCGTACAAATTTGGACCTCACTTTTTAAGACAAATGATATTTGGTAATCATTTGAAGCGACTCCTGTTCTTTATTGTATTTAGGACTAACGAGATAACTTCTGTTTTCTTGAACATTCTTTTTACTAGCCCAATTTGTAACACAAGTTCAACTTTGGACCACCTGACAACTTTGGACCTCACTTTTTAAGTGAAATAATATTTGATTAACATTTGAAGAGGAATCGGCAAATCCAACAGTAACAACACTTTTCAATCAAATATGTCACAAAACATTGTTTTGCTATCAAAATATGTCCATCTGTGCCCGACCATGTACATGTATACAGCATATATTTAAATTGGTGCAGTTACCTCACTGTATTTAAGAAGTCTTCCAGTACTGGCGTGTTACTTGATAATAATCATATATACTTTGACGCAGCATTCAAATTCTATATTCATAGATGACTTCATAATTATAATGTAATATCTGTGTCCTTACGTATACTTTAATGCAGTATTTAACATCCGAAAATTCTTACCATGTAAAGGTATTCATTTAAACTATCGCACATTAGTACAGATGATGCAATCACGACAGATCATAACAGAATGAAATACATGTAAATTACAAGTTTTTAGGGAGCCACGCTAAAGTTAGACACGTATTCAAGAGGGCATCCCCTTTCTCAACATTTTCCTTTTATGGTACCACACCTGCTTTATAAAACACATTTTGAATAGAGATATAATTTCCACGTAACTAGCCTCGTACAATCATTTATGTAGGTCACAACAGAGGGTATAGATCTTACTTTTTCCTGGGGTGTTTTGACCTTCCAGCGAGACACAAGGTTGAAGAGAACTTGGTAGTCTAGACACATTTCTGGCATTAACCATAGTAAGGTTAATGTCCTATGTCAACTATCTGCGTGGATGCAGCCAGACACTCATTGAACATCAGGCAACTTGAGACCCATTCATCATTTATCACACATACTTAGTAACTTAAACGTGTTATGAAAACCTTTTCATCGGTATATTTTAACACATTAGCTGCTGGTGACTGATTTGGCCATTTCAAAATGATGCAAAAAACCTGAAAAATGATTGAAACACTAGCACAAGGCTACTCATCTGAGAGTACTCAGCGGCGAGAGCTATCCAATGAAGAGCAACATGACAGGGTTTAAATGGTTTTCAAAAATTGTGAGTCTCGGTGCTTTGGACGAAAAAGGGTTTAAGTTCTGGTAGACTAAACTGTATTGTCATGTTGATTTCTATGTCATACATGGAGAATGGGCATTCGGGTGCAGATAGGCATGTCTGCATTAACTCTTCCAATGCTGAAGCTACTTTCCTCCAAAGCACATGGACGCAAAGATCTTTGACAACCATTTAAACCCTGGCATGTTGGTACTCATTGGATAGCTCTCACTGAGCACTCTTAAATTAGTATCCGTACCCATTTGCCAGGGCTTCAGTCATTTTCAGATTCTTTGCATTATTTTGTAATGGCAAAGTTAGCCAACAGCAGCATACGGGTTAAACAATGACCCAAAAAGCAGAAACTTTGCAACCAAACATCAACCATTATATTTGGGGGAAAACGGTATGTGACAAACATTATCTGAGTCTATTGATGAACTGTACTTTGAACAAAAATGTTTTTCATCCATAAAAGATTTTATTGAATGCAATTTAAAAACTTTTTGACATAGTCCACCAATTGACAAATGCAAGCAATTTATGCACATAAAGTCTAACATCTTCATGAAAATGTCTTGCTGAAATAAATTTCTTTTTAAATTCTAAGATACCCAAAACTCACTGCAAGTGGCGCCACTACACTCAAAAGGTATCAAGCTCTTCATACGAATGGAAATCAATCATCCAGTTATATGTCTGCAGTACAAAACCTAGAGACTATCATCAGCAATAATAAAATCTCCTTAACCCTTCCAATGCTGAGGCTACTCTCGACCAAAGGACAAGAACGCAGCGATTTTGAAAACCATTTAAACCCTGTCATATGTGTATTTATTGGATAGCTCTAACTGAACACTCTCAGATGAGTACTCATTTCCTAGGATTTCAGTCATTTTCCAGGGTCTTTTGCTTTATTTTGTATTGGCCAAGTTAGCCACCAGTAGCACATGGTTTAAAGTATATCGATGAAAAGGTTAAAGGTGCTCATGACACGTTTGAGTTATCTTTGACAAATGATGAATGGGTCTCAAGTAGACTGGTGTTAAAGGAGTCCTGCTTGACATGGGATTGACGTCTTATATGGATTATAGTTATCTTACAGAACAACAACAACAAGAAAAAAGAATCAAGTAGACGTTTAAGTTTGATGTTCACTCCCAGGGATGAGTTCCACTTAGAGGCAAAAACAGAGAATTAAGTAGACGTTTACGGTTAATGTTCAAAGAGTTCAATCCAAATAAGTTCCAATGACAGCCTACCTATACAATGGAAATGCATTAACCTTAAATTCATGCACCAGTTTCTGGTGAATGTATTAGACCTTTGTATATGTAAGTGTCTTTTTTAGAAACTGTGTCACTTGAAAATATATTAATCAAGTAGTTTGGATGTAGGTAAGCTGGAGTAAAATCCGGTCGACTTGAAACCGATCGACCTTTGAACTGGTGCAGGTTTTGTGATAGTTGTAACACAGTTGTCTGACTTCCACTAATCACAGGCCTCGAAAAGTGTAGGTTATATGGCATTACGCACTCTAGCCTTTGTTCTCTAAGCAGCCTAAACAACGAGGTTGTTACCCAAGGGTATTGAGCAAGCCAAGCTTTTCTCGGCCTACACACACACACACACACACATATATATATATATATATATATATATATATATATATATATATATAT
>OZ012688.1:3263407-3285165 GCA_963942565.1 Maea johnstoni | reverse complement strand
TTAATTACATTCTTGCAATTGACACTATGCATAGCTGATATTATCTCTTACGAAAGATCCGGTATCATTTTCTAAATGAGATTGCTTTAGCTTGAGATGAACGTTTGCTATTTCACCAAATCGACATAATTATCAATTAATTAAAGGTATGTGGCTGATGACATTCCATCCGGAAATTGTAAAAACTTGTATAAATTGTAAAATATACATTATAAAACGTCTTTCAATTATTCGTCTTAGATTGTCTACATCAATTCTATTGATAAAGAGGTCACCATAACTAATCACTTCTTGGAAATTAGGCGAACCAATTATTTTTTATACTTCATTTTGTTAAGCCTTTATCCGTCTACCTACACACTCACACCCACGCACAAACACTGCCATACATACATACATAATTACACACTCACACATATATATCTAAATACACACACACACATATATATATATATATATATATATATATATATACATATATATATATATATATATATATATATATACATATATATATATATATATACATATATATATATATATATATATACATATATATATATATATATATATATATATATATATATATATATATATATATATATATATATATATATATATATATATATATATATATATATATATATATTTATATAAATACACACACAATTCCACTGTGGATAACCAATGTTCCCTCAAAATGTCTCTTGCTATATGTCTGTGGGGAACATTTACATCATCTCCCCGCTTATCTATCTATCCACATCCACACATTTACCTTTCATTTCATTGCAGTACAATCAAGGACCATGAAGTGTGCTCGAGGATACAAGACCGTAGCAATACTGTAAGCCTGTGGTGCTACCGTGATATAATATACATATATAAAATACATTTATTTTATAAATATTCATACGACCCATGATGCAAAAGATAACTTATAAAGATGAGTGAATTTTGAAATCATAACTATTACTGATGGCTAGATAGCAAGACTAGTTCCACTACACAGACTTCAGCTGTTACAGCGGCAACTGTAGTTGAACAGTGCAAGTCCAGAATCAAGCAGGCGTTGAATAGAAGGCAGAGGTCGAGGAGAAGAACCATAGGGGTGATACTCTGGCTCCAAAGAAGACTGTAGCTTGGGATGTATGAAAGACCTTTGGCAGAGTTGGAGAAAGAATATGTGCCAGCCTTCTGGAACCTCCTGACAATGGACCCCGGAATGTTGCGGGAATTCTTGCACGAAGAAGTCATCACATTGGGAAGCAAGACACTTTCTTCTGAAGTCCTTTTCCAGGACTGAAGTTGGCCATCAGCCTGCATTACCTGGCTAGTGAGGACAGTTATCACTCCCTCATGTATGCTTTCCATGTTTCACTCAGGGACATCAGCCTGCATTACCTGGCTAGTGGGGACAGTTATCACTCCCTCATGTATGCTTTCCATGTTTCACTCAGGGCCATCAGCCTGCAGTACCTGGCTAGTGGGGACAGTTATCACTCCCTCATGTATGCTTTCCATGTTTCACTCAGGGCCATCAGCCTGCATTACCTGGCTAGTGGGGACAGTTATCACTCCCTCATGTATGCTTTCCATGTTTCACTCAGGGCCATCAGCCTGCATTACCTGGCTAGTGGAGACAGTTATCACTCCCTCATGTATGCTTTCCATATTTCACTCAGGGCCATCAGCCTCCATTACCTGGCTAGTGGGGACAGTTATCACTCCCTCATGTATGCTTTCCATGTTTCACTCAGGGCCATCAGCCTGCATTACCTGGCTAGTGGGGACAGTTATCACTCCCTCATGTATGCTTTCCATGTTTCACGCAGGGCCATCAGCCTGCATTACCTGGCTAGTGGGGACAGTTATCACTCCCTCATGTATGCTTTCCATGTTTCACTCAGGGCCATCAGCCTGCATTACCTGGCTAGTGGGGACAGTTATCACTCCCTCATGTATGCTTTCCATGTTTCACTCAGGGCCATCAGCCTGCATTACCTGGCTAGTGGGGTCAGTTATCACTCCCTCATGTATGCTTTCCATGTTTCACGCAGGGCCATCAGCCTGCATTACCTGGCTAGTGGGGACAGTTATCACTCCCTCATGTATGCTTTCCATGTTTCACTCAGGGCCATCAGCCTGCATTACCTGGCTAGTGGGGACAGTTATCACTCCCTCATGTATGCTTTCCATGTTTCACTCAGGGCCATCAGCCTGCATTACCTGGCTAGTGGGGACAGTTATCACTCCCTCATGTATGCTTTCCATGTTTCACGCAGGGCCATCAGCCTGCAGTACCTGGCTAGTGGGGACAGTTATCACTCCCTCATGTATGCTTTCC
The DNA here is from genome assembly GCA_963942565.1 of Maea johnstoni. Taxonomy (NCBI): domain Eukaryota; kingdom Metazoa; phylum Annelida; class Polychaeta; order Spionida; family Magelonidae; genus Maea; species Maea johnstoni. The sequence goes on along the minus strand of OZ012688.1, from coordinate 3,282,818 downwards.
ATGTTTCACTCAGGACCATCAGCCTGCATTACCTGGCTAGTGGGGACAGTTATCACTCCCTCATGTATGCTTTCCATGTTTCACTCAGGGCCATCAGCCTGCATTACCTGGCTAGTGGGGACAGTTATCACTCCCTCATGTATGCTTTCCATGTTTCACGCAGGGCCATCAGCCTGCAGTACCTGGCTAGTGGGGACAGTTATCACTCCCTCATGTATGCTTTCCATGTTTCACTCAGGACCATCAGCCTGCATTACCTGGCTAGTGGGGACAGTTATCACTCCCTCATGTATGCTTTCCATGTTTCACTCAGGGCCATCAGCCTGCATTACCTGGCTAGTGGGGACAGTTATCACTCCCTCGTGTATGCTTTCCATGTTTCACTCAGGACCATCAGCCTGCATTACCTGGCTAGTGGGGACAGTTATCACTCCCTCATGTATGCTTTCCATGTTTCACTCAGGACCATCAGCCTGCAGTACCTGGCTAGTGGGGACAGTTATCACTCCCTCATGTATGCTTTCCATGTTTCACTCAGGAGCATCAGCCTGCAGTACCTGGCTAGTGGGGACAGTTATCACTCCCTCATGTATGCTTTCCATGTTTCACTCAGGGCCATCAGCCTGCATTACCTGGCTAGTGGGGACAGTTATCACTCCCTCATGTATGCTTTCCATGTTTCACGCAGGGCCATCAGCCTGCATTACCTGGCTAGTGGGGACAGTTATCACTCCCTCATGTATGCTTTCCATGTTTCACGCAGGGACATCAGCCTGCATTACCTGGCTAGTGGGGACAGTTATCACTCCCTCATGTATGCTTTCCATGTTTCACTCAGGGCCATCAGCCTGCAGTACCTGGCTAGTGGGGACAGTTATCACTCCCTCGTGTATGCTTTCCATGTTTCACTCAGGACCATCAGCCTGCATTACCTGGCTAGTGGGGACAGTTATCACTCCCTCATGTATGCTTTCCATGTTTCACTCAGGGCCATCAGCCTGCATTACCTGGCTAGTGGGGACAGTTATCACTCCCTCGTGTATGCTTTCCATGTTTCACTCAGGACCATCAGCCTGCATTACCTGGCTAGTGGGGACAGTTATCACTCCCTCATGTATGCTTTCCATGTTTCACTCAGGGCCATCAGCCTGCATTACCTGGCTAGTGGGGACAGTTATCACTCCCTCATGTATGCTTTCCATGTTTCACGCAGGGCCATCAGCCTGCATTACCTGGCTAGTGGGGACAGTTATCACTCCCTCATGTATGCTTTCCATGTTTCACGCAGGGCCATCAGCCTGCAGTACCTGGCTAGTGGGGACAGTTATCACTCCCTCATGTATGCTTTCCATGTTTCACGCAGGGCCATCAGCCTGCATTACCTGGCTAGTGGGGACAGTTATCACTCCCTCATGTATGCTTTCCATGTTTCACTCAGGGCCATCAGCCTGCATTACCTGGCTAGTGGGGACAGTTATCACTCCCTCATGTATGCTTTCCATGTTTCACGCAGGGCCATCAGCCTGCATTACCTGGCTAGTGGGGACAGTTATCACTCCCTCATGTATGCTTTCCATGTTTCACGCAGGGCCATCAGCCTGCATTACCTGGCTAGTGGGGACAGTTATCACTCCCTCATGTATGCTTTCCATGTTTCACTCAGGACCATCAGCCTGCATTACCTGGCTAGTGGGGACAGTTATCACTCCCTCATGTATGCTTTCCATATTTCACTCAGGGCCATCAGCCTGCATTACCTGGCTAGTGGGGACAGTAATCACTCCCTCATGTATGCTTTCCATGTTTCACGCAGGGCCATCAGCCTGCATTACCTGGCTAGTGGGGACAGTTATCACTCCCTCATGTATGCTTTCCATGTTTCACTCAGGGCCATCAGCCTGCATTACCTGGCTAGTGGGGACAGTTATCACTCCCTCATGTATGCTTTCCATGTTTCACTCAGGGCCATCAGCCTGCATTACCTGGCTAGTGGGGACAGTTATCACTCCCTCATGTATGCTTTCCATGTTTCACTCAGGACCATCAGCCTGCAGTACCTGGCTAGTGGGGACAGTTATCACTCCCTCATGTATGCTTTCCATGTTTCACTCAGGGCCATCAGCCTGCATTACCTGGCTAGTGGGGACAGTTATCACTCCCTCATGTATGCTTTCCATGTTTCACGCAGGGCCATCAGCCTGCATTACCTGGCTAGTGGGGACAGTTATCACTCCCTCATGTATGCTTTCCATGTTTCACTCAGGGCCATCAGCCTGCATTACCTGGCTAGTGGGGACAGTTATCACTCCCTCATGTATGCTTTCCATGTTTCACTCAGGGCCATCAGCCTGCAGTACCTGGCTAGTGGGGACAGTTATCACTCCCTCATGTATGCTTTCCATGTTTCACTCAGGGCCATCAGCCTGCATTACCTGGCTAGTGGGGACAGTTATCACTCCCTCATGTATGCTTTCCATGTTTCACTCAGGACCATTAGCCTGCATTACCTGGCTAGTGGGGACAGTTATCACTCCCTCATGTATGCTTTCCATGTTTCACGCAGGGCCATCAGCCTGCATTACCTGGCTAGTGGGGACAGTTATCACTCCCTCATGTATGCTTTCCATGTTTCACTCAGGGCCATCAGCCTGCATTACCTGGCTAGTGGGGACAGTTATCACTCCCTCATGTATGCTTTCCATGTTTCACGCAGGGCCATCAGCCTGCATTACCTGGCTAGTGGGGACAGTTATCACTCCCTCATGTATGCTTTCCATGTTTCACTCAGGGCCATCAGCCTGCATTACCTGGCTAGTGGGGACAGTTATCACTCCCTCATGTATGCTTTCCATGTTTCACGCAGGGCCATCAGCCTGCAGTACCTGGCTAGTGGGGACAGTTATCACTCCCTCATGTATGCTTTCCATGTTTCACTCAGGGCCATCAGCCTGCAGTACCTGGCTAGTGGGGACAGTTATCACTCCCTCATGTATGCTTTCCATGTTTCACTCAGGGCCATCAGCCTGTTCATCTCACAGGTATGTGAAGCAATTATACAAGAGCAGGGCTCGAAAATTGAGATCTTTTCCAAAGAGCCCAATTGCATCTTCATAAGCTTCATAAAGGAGTTCTTTATGTCAAACAGTACATATTTTGGCTTCCGGCACAAATTTGAGGGAGCCCGTGGAGCATTTAACGGAGCCCTCGGCTCCCGGCACCCCCTAATTTCGATCCCTGAAGAGTATGCTTAGGAAGAGATGCCTTTGTCTACCACCGAAGAGGGTTGGAAAATGATGGCACACAATTTGGAGAATTATGGCAAATCCGTCATGCACTTTGGAAACGTGCGAATCAGATGCCCTCAGAATCGAGGTTCTTTATATTACAAATATAAAGACTTAAATTCCATCATCCTAATGGCTCTAGGTGGTGCCAACTATGGGTTCCTTTGAGTTGATGTCCGAGCAAATGGTTGTGCTTCTGATTGCCAAATCTTCAATGACAGTGACTTCAAAGTAGCCATTGAGCACAACACCATCAGCTGCCTGTCCGCTGAGCCGCTACCAGGTGATCATCCATACTTCATCATTGCTACAATGCCTTCCCATTAAGGACATGGGTAATTGGTTTCCTTTACTTTAGGAATCTACCTGATGAGCAATATATTTTCAACTTCCCACTAGCCAGGACCAGAATGGTGGTTGAAAATGATTTTGGTATAATGGGGAACAGGTGGCAGTGCCTTCTGACAACAAAGCAACAGCAGACACAGCCAGTTGAAACAGGCCTGTGTCTGCCTTAACCACATCATGCGACTTAGGTATCCTGGCATTCAAAAGGCAGTGCCGGACCAGGAAGGTGATTAACATGTTGTCATACCTGGATCATGGAGGAAGGAGGTCAACATGGCTGATGTGGAGGATGTTGGAGGAGGAAATTGTGCATCCATTACAGTGAAGAGACAGCGGCAATACCTGAATTTGTACTACAACTCAGCCCAAGGTTCTGTGCCATGGCAGATGGACATGCTGCGAACAACTGCTCTTTCAAAAGCACACCATATATCACCTCTTTTCAAAGCTATCCAAATCATCCAAAAAGAGTTGTCCTAGCTGTATAGTTGCTATGAGGCTTTTATAGATCTCAATTGAATATATGGAGGTAATTCAATACGCATAAATCAGACAAATATTTAGGTAAAATAAGGACAGAGGCTAAACATTTCAAATTCAACATATGTTTATTAAATCACGTTTTTCATCACTTCAAAATCACTTGTCATGCCATCATAAGATCTGTACCAACATCATAATCAGTAACATTCTATGACAGTGAACGTACAATAGCATAAATAAGATGTTAAACTTGTAACAATGAACAAAAATAGAATTATAGAAACATAACAAGTAATAGTATTCCACTAATCTCGCATATTAAATGCATTTATTTTGTATTTGTGTGCACTCAATTACAAAATGTGAAGATAACAAATAAATATTGAACCTGATAAGTGTAATGCTCTTGATGACTTCACTATGATTATATATATACACACATATATATATATATATGTATATATATATATATATATATATATATATATATATATATATATATATATATATATATATATATATATATATATGTACATATATGTATATATATATATATATATATATATGTATATATATATATATATATATATATATATATATATATATATATATATATATATATATATATATATATATATATATATATATATATATATATATATATATATATAAACATACATATATATATATATATATATATATATATATATATATATATATATATATATATATATATATATATATATATATATATATATATATATATATATATATATATATATACTAGTATATATATATATATATATATATATATATATATATATATATATATATATATATATATATATATATATATATATATATATATATAATCATGAAATATACACATTCTGTGAAGCTGTAAACGAGTTGGTTACACCAACGCTGGCATATATATATTACATAAATAGTGAACATGGTATCAAAACACCTAATAACCAGACACAATTCAATGATAAATCAAACTAATTAATGTAAGGCATCAGGTTGACTTCCAATCACAGATACTAACAATAGACAGATATGAACAATGGACATGATTTGCAACTATGCTGATATTGTTGTGCCAAGTATTGCATAACTTATTACCTATGAGTTATCCTGCATAACTTGACATAACTAAGTAGAGTGAATGCCAAACTTATACTGGACCGAGCATCCAGAAGTTTAACTCTCAAATATAGACGGAAAAAAATGACACCGGACCTTAGAATGAGACTAGAATAAATGCATAATGAAGCAATGTAATTTAATGTATGCATGTCTTCATTAATAATCAAATAACTTGTCAGTACATAGCAAGTTATCAAAAGAAAGGTCATTATCTAACATGTTAACATTGAATAACTGATATAATAAGGAGTAATACCAAGAAAATACAATACATAGTAATACCAGGAAGACATATTAAAAAGTAATACCAGGAAGATATATGGTCTACAGATGTATTTCTTGAGGGAACCAAATCTCTTTAAGACCCATTTGTCTTTGAGAGTTGACTACCTACTACCATTTCCAAAGTATCATGTGGTATGACATAAATATCCAAGAAAAAGGTCCAAGAGTGCAGAACTAAGGAAACACACGCTTGTCTCTTGAAAGTCAGAATGCTAGGATTGTTGCCATAGGAACGAAAACGTCTAGTAAGGTACATGGTTGATCGCGAGTCACTGCACTGCGTTCGTGTATAACCAGCACACTATCATGATGCAAACTTCTTTGATGGTGATAGTAGGGTGGTCATTAGCCACCAACCAGCGGCTTCCATGGTCTATATGTAGCGCTAAGGTCTTCCAGTTTTAATCATCAAAGACCTCACTGTTGCTTTAAGGCTACCGTGAGCTGCCAATGACGCAACTACCAGGAAATGTCATGATATCGTGACACATGCAAGAACTTTTTTATGGCGGTTGATGGTGGCTAACGGCCATTGCGACAATCGCCGTCATCTGCTGCACATGAAGTAAACATCTTGGCAGTGTAAAACATGCTTAAATCTGTCTAATCATTCTTCTTGTCTACAATGACTTATACCTTTTGTTGTATGACAAACAGCTTCCAAATGTTGGCCAGTGCACTTGCTCTCATTGACCCCCTAGTTCCAGGGTATGTGTGAATGATCTAACTAAAAAAAAGGATTTAACCAATGTTTTCAGTAACAAAAGGTAGGCTCACAATACCGGAGGGAGGTGCTTTTTCAACTCAACCAATCTAGGACCCACAACCATACATACTCTGTCTTGTTAAAATAGGTCTTGTTAAAAAGAACTTTCAGGGTAGATAGGTTGAGGGACTATGCCGGGGCATCATATGTTTGGGCCTTTTTGGTAGTATAAACAGGCATAAAGATGCACAATCACAGATTATGTCATCTAGTAAATATGGTGCTGCATAACTCTGGGCCACCATTATTGCTTGCAATGGGTCATTTGGACACTCATCATAGCCATCGTATTGTTTCTTTATTGACCATATTATCGAATATAAAATGAGCCATCGTCTAGTTGAATTGTAAGATATTACAGTGATTTTTGTACTTGACAGAGAATATGTGTAATGGATCTTTTTTGTTTTGTGTGAGAAATTGTAAATAGAGAAACTATACAATACAATACATCTTGGAGTGCAACCATGGTCTGACAAATTAGAACATAACTCATCTGAAAGAAATATGTAATACAGCTTAAGATGTTTACCGAGTCCGTCAGGAAAAACAGCTTTCAGTCAATCAAAAGAAAAGATCTCTTTGATATCAAATATATATCCATACATGTCTGAGCATATGTAGACATTAGATGATAATCGGTAAATGATTACCATACAGTGATTAACTTGTATCATTGATTATTAACTCATTTATGCTCTACGCAGCCAGAAGCTGTCAAACTATTTTGATGAGATCATTTATGGCCCTTTCTTGACAGGTGGTCATTTTAGGGAGGTAACATTCTGCCAGTGGTTATATTGCATAGATATAATTTAGGAACGTGGTCTTATTAAAAAGGTGGCCATATGAGGAAGGTTATATTCTACATCTGGTGGTCAGCTTTAGGAAAGTGGCCGTATAAGAGAGGTGGTCATACTTGGGAGCTAACATACCATTTACACTCACATTCTATAAGTGGAATTTTGAGAGGTGGTCTTTTTAGAGAGGTGGCCACATTAGGGGGCAACATTCCACAGTTGACACTCCACATAGATAAAGTTTGGGGAAGTGGCCATATTGTAGAAGGTGGTCACATTTTAAGGCCGGGTGACATTCCACCGGTGATCACATTCTAAAGACCATTGCGAGAAAGTCGCATTTCTTAAGAAGTTTGAATAATCATTTTCAGACAGGAAATAAACACGATTTTTTTCTGCAATACATTTAATCATGATCATTATAATCTTTTAAAAAACACCTATAGTTTTGTGCGTGATATCAACAAAAATAAACATTATACATCGTTGACATGTTTGGTTTCTAACGCGGCCAAAGGCAAACTTACTTTGATCAAAAACTCAGAAAAGATGAAATTTGCTTTTCTGACGCTTTTTAGTTACATCTTTCTTCAATAGATGGCAGGAGCGCATATGGATTGCTGCCAACTCCATAGATCTCAGGGCATATCTAAAATGATAATGCGATAAGTAGGCTTAAATCTAAGAAATAAGAGTGACGCACAATTGTAAATTCAAGGCAAAGGAATTATAGAGCAGTTGAGGCAGCCGAGGCAGAGCCACCGAAAAACAAACCCAAATATTTGCTAATGATCAGCGGCCAAAAGCAGCCTGCTAATTTTGATGAAATCTGGCAGGCAAAAGCATATATAGAAATATCCTTGATGGATAAATGTTAATCTGAAAAGTACCAACAACTCTTCTCCTGCAATTATTTTTGTAAAAATGATTATGATTTCCTAAGTTATTGTCAAAACTATCACCGATCAAGACGACAATATCTTGAGGAACTTCATGTACTTAGTAGTTGATATATAGATAAGATAAGGGGGTGGGAATTCGGACCATTTAGTTGCATCTTATCTATCTTATCTACTCTTGCTGATGGCACAAATAGGTAAAAATATTCTTTTGACATAATTGTTTTAAAAGGTATGTATGTGAATCAAATGGCACAAGCTTAGGTTAAAGTATTTACATGTCACCATGGTGGTCAGGAAAGGAACTGAGGAAAATGTCGCAAAAAATGCCCCGCAGATAAGTGCGTTTAATCTCCTGATATTGGATGGGTTGATGTTGACAGGTATGTCCAGGTCTTCTGCAAACATTTTGATGAAAACACAAACTTTTTTGTTATAAAACCTAAAAAAACACGATGAGCTGGTGCTGTATTAGAAAGGTGGTAATATCTAAATTTGGAATTTCGGTTATCGTCACACTCTGTGCCTAATTCTATGTATAAGTCGTAATTATACATTAAAAGTATTGGTATTGAAAAAAATCCGTAGTACCCGGCGGAATACATCGCCTAATTCCGAGTCACTGACAACTTTCTCTCGAGTCTCGGCCAGTACTTGATCCCATAGAGCTTTCTTGCACCGACGTGTATGAAGAAGTCATGAAAACAATCAGTCTTGTCTCTTATGGTACTGATTCCGAAATCCGCACAAAAAGTACAAACTATTTTGAAACTATGGATAATTTCCCCACTTTGAGATAAAGATACGTGTGCTGACCCAGACATTTTCCACATGGCTGAATGCTGAATAGGAAGATTATTTTAACAGGAAGGGAGACGTCAGGAACTGCAGTCTAGATAATATAAAGGGTATGCCTCCTTGCATTTTTCTGGGTAATCGGAGGTTCTGTGGTGCTCTTCTCCTTGCATTCCGGTTTCTTCTCTCATTTATAATTGGCCAGCCACTATTTAGCCACAATATAGCAGTAAAAGTGGCAATAAACGAAATATCAGTACAGGACAGTATAGAAGAAGTACATGTAAGAAGTAAGAAGCTTTCTGTCCAATATTCTACATGAGAAAGTTATTAGTGACTTGTGGTTAGGCGATGGTTTTCGCCGGATACTCCGGTTTCCTCCAGCACTTACAATTTGGTAGCCACGAATAAGTCTACATATTGCAAATGAAAAGGGCGACAATCGAAATTCTCAATTTCAAATTTCATTTTTCCATGCAATGGATATTGGCATTTCTGCATAACTGGTATTTTTTGCAATTTTCGCGTTCTCCATAATAGCGCCCAAATAACTTCCTTCAAAAAGATGTCCTGCTTTGTATCTGCTATGTTTTAGTGCATACATGCGCGAATTTAAAGTAGCACAAATAACGTCCATCAGGACTGCCAAGCGAAATATTTAGCACTCCAAATTAAAGCCGTATACGGTACTTTCAGCTTCACCAGCGACATATGGTCCTATATATGTATGATCAAGCCCTGATAGCAGGCTTATGCGCAGGCAACTACATGTAAGGCTTTCATTTCCATATTCATATTTTACCAATAAAGCTCGAGCATCCGGACAGCAGATGTTGTAAAACATCAACCGCTTTTACCACTGGATAGGTACGGACAAATAGGTAGGAGTAAGAATCATAGTTTCTATTATTCTTTTGTTATTACAACATACCCGTTATTAAGTATAACAATTCAAATCTTGTCAAATATAGTTCTGTTTGGTTCGTTTGATTTGGGAAGAAAATGGAAAACCTTTCAGATAGGCATGCATGGAATATGTAGCTGTTACCAAATGGATCTCATCTCTTCTGTTTAGGTTATACCCTCAACCCTGAATCGGCGGATAACGTATGGCCAGTTTACGTTAACCCATTATTAGTTAAGACTCACTCTAAAATTGTCGTCTGGATCGTAGATACTTTTAGCAATAACTTTGAATTCAAAGTCATTTTACAAAACATTTGAATGGGAATTTGTTATGCTATTCTAATGAACATTTCTTCTTCAAATAGTTTCCAAACTATGTTTTTGCCTTAACGATTTCAACAAAATTGTCAGGCTGCTTTCGGTTGTTATGAGCAAATGTGTCGGACTGTCTATAGGATATGAATGATTCATATGAAAAATACAGTTGAAAACCAATCCTTCACATTTTATTTAGGTGTTAATAATTCGTCACTGTCGTGGTATATATGCTAATTTCTCCATATGTTAATATAAAAATATTACAACTTAACAGAAACAATATGGCAACTTAACAGAACAATATGGAAACTTAACAGAAACAATATGGCAACTTAACAGAAACAATATGGCAACTTAACAGAAACAATATGGCAACTTAACAGAAACAATACCCAAGCCCAAGCCCTATCCGACAAAAAGCGACAACAATGAATGGGTGACATTCCACTAAAGTTAACCCTTTTGCTGCTGGTGGTTAAAAATGGTCAAAATCAAAGTATGTAAAAAGGGTTTAAATGACTGAAACCCTGACACATTGGTACTCATCTGATTGCACGCAACAAGAGCTTTTCAATGAATACTAGCAAGACAGTGTTTAGAGAGATTGAAAACATGTTTGCTTTCTTGTAGACTGGATACAAGTAGCCTCAGCATTGAAAGAGCTAAAAACTTGTGACACTGCGAAATTCATGTTTTTTTCTGAAACTTGCTATAAACACACTTATATTCATTACGTGATGAACTGCCCCTAAGAGGAGATACTGACTCTGTCTGAAATGCTGTTCTGCTGTGATGAAAGCAATTATGAGACATCATCAGTGTTAACAAGAAAACATCATATAACAGAATATGGTTGTAGTTTTTGAACAACATGTACAGATGGTGAGATTCTATTTTCCTGTGGTTTGAAAAAGTATCAATTTGCTTACCCATATGTATTTAAGATGTAGTGTTGCAATTGGCCAGATGATGAACGATCATATATATTTTCAAAATGTTCAAATCATCAAATCACAATACATATGAAAATTGTTGTTTTTTAACCAACGTCAAGTGTTAAAACATTTTCACCGAATATACATGTACGTTCATAATGCGATGATGGTTTAATGTAGTGAAAACAATTTCTCTTTTTGGCAATGCAGTCAGATAAATAGTAATAGAAATCAAAGAATCACTAAAGGCAATTCTGTGACAGTTACTTCTTGGAATAAGCATTTTTGTAAAATTTGTTTTATTCATTTCTAGACAAAAATAAGACAGACATAGTAACACTTACATATCTGTCTCTGTTTCAGTTCCCATTACAACATCTTATAGTTTTTCATTTTTCATATCTGCCTGCTCCATGTCTTATTACATTTGGCTAACGTGTTATTTGTCTGAGTCATGTATTTCTCTACCTGCATCTGGTTGAATAGGATAGTTTAACTTCCCATAAATTGTAGTTTCTGCCTATTTGTTTTTATAAATTGTCTGTTTTGTAGCTAAGGTTGTTTTATTGATAAAACTGTCTGAACATTCAGATTCAAATCTTTTTTACTTATCACGAATCTTCAACTGGAATAAGCAAAGTTGATGTTCAACATGGGGTAGATTTTGTTTCAGTCGTCTACAAAATATTTCTCTCACTTCTGACCTTAAAAATGGCTAATAAGAGAGAGAGAGAGAGAGAGAGAGAGAGAGAGAGAGAGAGAGAGAGAGAGAGAAAGAGAGAGAGAGAGAGAGAGAGGTGGACTTCTTTATGATCATTTCATTCAATCGAGTACTCACGAGAACCATAAGGCTTTAAAGGGCAACTACACCATCACAAAATGAGCTTTCATGTGACCTGTCAAATAAGACCCTCTCCAAACCTGTCCTTTCCAGTACTCCTCAGTTGTGACTTAAACGAGTGAGTTAGTGATAGCTCGCGCAGTGAGCCGGCGAAGCCGGCGTGGCGTAGCGGCGTTACGGTATATATAGTGTAGTTACCAAATTGGCAGGATACATAAAGTCGTAACTTCGATGTTCACGTTAATAATGACTTTACTCATCTTTCCGTGAATCGATTTTCATGCAGTTTAAATCGTTCCAACTGCCACAAATAATTCTACATGTTTCTTAATTCTAGTCGAAATCGGTTGCGGAATGACGATTTTGCAACAGGTTGAAGTCGTAGTAATGTTTATGCCACTTTTCGGTCAATCGCTACGCATACTGTTTGTGGTTATCGCACGAATATGAATCTCATATCAAGGGGCTTTCAATATGTTTCCGCGAAGTACAAGTAAAGAATGACTTCACTGATAACAATAACAAACACTTTGTGACTGCATTTGAAGGGGAATGCAGAAATATCATCGAGCTGCGCGACCATTTAAAGCTTTGCTTTATCATCATATTAGGCCTGGTATTGCTCACGGAGGCAAACATCTTGGTCACACCCGCTGCACAGCGTAAGCATATATGCGGTGCCACCAGTGGTCATGAGATATCGAAATGACAATACTAGTTGACAAATTTAACAAATTGTTCTTTATTGTAATATAAAACAAGAGTTTACCTTTTGAGGAAGAGCTATATTTAAGAGGGCAGTATAGTTCACATGTATCTATTCATTTTTTGTTGAGTTGGAATAGGGGCGGTTGCCTCACCACTGCGCGAGTCCGACTCGCGGCATGTGAGATGGTTGCCAATTTTGGATTGCAATGTATCTAAATAGACCATGTATCTAAAAGATCCCCCTCCTGTTCAAGCTATTTCGGGTTAGGGTGGATTAGGATTGATACTTACGTTCAAATAAAGAAGCTCCTCTTTGTACTCACCTTGATTAGTATGGCAGCTAATAATAGGCTGAGAATAGTTTTTAATGAGCGTGTTAAACAATACATTAACAACAATGATTTTGGCAGAAGCAATATCCATAACAGTCCCATTTTTGAAATGCTCAATGTTGCTGCCAGGTTTGGGTTGCTGCAACAAACACTTGAGATGACTCTAGGGTATGCTGAAGTTTTGTCCAAACCGGAATGGTCAAAATTGGTTTGGGAAAGAGGTTGGAACCTTGATGACCTTTTCTGGAAGAGTACTATGATGTTGCACAAGAGAAACGATTTGTTAATCAGCACTATTGGTAAAACGCAATATATTACCTGGTGGCATATAGCAGATATAGCGCCACAGCACCAGAAAATGTGTGAAACTATGGCACGGCTTGTCTGTCGTACCAACCTCTTAAAGGAAGATGATCACAGATATAGGGGTACTAGTAATAGCGTTAGAAATTGTCCTAGGTGTTACCTCGGCGCTCCCGAAACGGTCTGGCACCTGGTCATGCAATGCCCGGTTAATGAAAGAGCAAAACAAATACTGTTTAACGAAATTTTAAAGGTAGATGGCCAGTTTAACGAAAGGTGTGCTAATGCATTGGACAGATCTTCTTCTGGCTGCTAGGAAAAGCCATAGATGGCGTGGACATTGACACTATGACAAGTATCTGGATAATATCTGGATATCACATATGCTACATGTATAATGAATGCATACTCCAGCGAGAAGGCGTAGGGTAGCCTCCTGTCAAAGAGTGGACGGATTTCCCGGTAACTGACCACTTGGCTTAATCACCAGTTTAGTTTTGCTTTAAGCTATCCTTTCACCTTAAAGGTGGCTTTAAGTTAGCCTTCTCGCTTAGGTAAATAGCACCGGGTACCGGACGGTATCCTAGCTTGGTAACCTATTTTGCTTAACATCCTTGTTAACTGTTTTGTTTCGTATGTTCAACTATCTGGGAGAAGGGCCTATCCCAGTAGTCCTTTAAACTAACCGTCCTCTTTTAGATTAGTTTGGCCCTTTTTGGTTATCTTACGTTACGATAATTTTGTATGTATTTGTTTGTATATTTGTTTGGTTTACCCAACAAGTCAATTAAATTACAACATTACAACTTATAACGTGTTTGTATAAACGTCGGCTAACAAGCATTTAGGGCGTAGGCTGGTTAAAGCATTCACAAAGCAATCCCCTCCACGGTTTTGTTTTTGCCATTTAATTTCGGATTTGCTTTAAGGTTTACCCTTACCTTTGTTTTTTTCTGCTTAATCCAGACACTGTATTTATGCCTAGCACTAGGCTATTTTTGTCTACTGTTCTTTGTACATGTTGATATTAGTTACATTTTGCAATTTTAAGTAACCTTTGTATTGCTTTTGAGCCTACCTAGTACCAGGTTGCCGCTTTTAAGGTTGCTAACTTTTGCCTTTTATGTTAAAAAGGGTGTTACTCCGCTTTGCCCTATGTTTAAGGTGCTTCGCTACACCCGTACTTTTGGTATTATTACATGTTAAGTTAGTTATTTTGACTAGACTTGCCTTTCCACCTGGCTATGGTACTGTTAAGGCGCCTTTCCTTGGGCTTACCAGCAACCAAGTACATGTGCTTAGGCTAGTGCAGTTTCCTCTGTTCTTACTTTTTGTTCTGTTGATTATATAAGTATTTGTAAGCTGTATTTTTTTGCTTCATGAGCGAGTCAATAAAATACAATGCAATACAATAACATGAAAATACAGTTTTAACGTAAAATGAAAGATATAGAAATAAACATACAAACAAAAGGACAAATAACTTTGGAACTGATTATAGTACGGTTAGATAACTCGAAGAATACAAATGAACGTACAGGAATGATATCAGGACACAACTTATGACAAACTCGTATGCCATAGTTTATAAGCCAGTATATAGTATAGTATAGTATAATATGTATTGACTTTATCAGAGTTATAAAAAATTCATCACGTTGCAGGGTTAAATATACATAAGAATGGGATACGCACATGAACAGTAGTATAAGATACAACGTACAAATGGATAATCAAAGGATTGCATTACTTGTCCAAGAATGAGAAAATAGGTCGTGTCATTTTATCCCTTCACAGGGGCCGGGATCAAACCAGATGATTCTGTTATAACTATCCAACACCCATTCTATTTGTTATGGCTTTTCTGTACATCTTACAGATCATGTTGCCAGATATTCTCCAAAAAGCTATCATTTCCTCTTCACCGAGAGAAGGGATCCTGCATCCTAACAAATAGTACAGTGTGTTTTCACGTTTTTTTTCCAAAATATTTTTGGCCTTCGGACTCTTCCTGTAAATTTCCTCATACATTTGGGCACGTTCTTTTTGGTAAAAGGACATTATATGTAAAATATCTTCTACGTAGTACAAGTCACACATTATACAAGTTCCATTGCTAATTGGCAGCCCTTTCAGTCTGCAATCATCTTTCTTAAGTAAGCTCGCATGACATATTATTTCACTCATTGTCTCGCACAATTTTATAAGTGACCAGTCACTTGGGATTAGGCGTCGTTTTCGCCATATACTGGTACTCTGGTTACCTCCACCATTCAGTCGTTAATGAATAAGGATATCGAAAGAAACCCGGACAAACCATCGCTTAACCTCATCATCTCACTGGCAACTTTCTTGGATTCCCCGTGCCGTATTCGTGTCTATATAGTTGGAGATGTCGAGCAGTCAGTGGCAACACTTTAGACCTCTCGGGTAAAGTGACAGGCCCTTTAGATCTCTCGCATCTGGAGCCTGCGCACGGTTTGACCAATATGAACAAACCGATGTAAGAGAAACCAATAGTTTGAGAAACATTTCATTAATAGTCATACTTAATGCGTGGTCTGCCCGGGCATAATACACGACCTCACGTCCGATTGCCCGCCAGTTTCCTGGGCATGGGTGATTGGATGACTAATTTAAATGTAGTTTTGACACAACTAAACTTAGTAGTTTCGATTCGCAAGCTACAAGGCTCACAGATGTGCTTGGCTTATTTTTTGAAATGATATCAATGGATTTTTGGACAACCAGGCACTGGCAGAGGTCCGGTCGACCGGTGCATGAATCTGGTAGTTTTTGCAATTCCTCTTGAAATATTTTTCAAAGATCCTGGAAGTTGATAAGATTAGTGCCAAAGCTGATAGACAATGTGTGCACCCCATGCGCAAAAGGGTTAAGTCTGAAAAGAGAGAAAGGGAGTGGTAAACATTACCTGATGTAGCGTATGAAGCGTGTTTATGGGCGACAGCTTTTCACTTTTTGTGTAGTGATGCGTTTTACGAGCACGGCGTGGCCATTATCACTCGACAAAGCACGATATCACATTCACTACTCAACACCTATTGTTTCCTACTTCACAATACTTCCATTGTTATTCTAACAATACACAATACTAAGTTGATCCAATATCTAAGTAGGAAAGAAGAAAAATGTGTAATATGTGAACACAGGTACTGCCATTGTCATTCAAACAATACACGCAATACTAAGGTGATCCGATAGCTCACTAATAGACAGAGAGAAGAAAAAAATGTATATCATGTGAACACGGGTAATTTAAGTAAATCACAATACTGCCATTGTTATTCTAACAATACACGCAATACTAAGTAGATCCATAGCTAACAAGAAGACAGAGAGAAGAAAAAATGCATATTTTGTGAACAGGATTATTTGAGTATAAACTAGTATGCTTGTATAGTGACTTGATGCGCCAGAAGCTTCTAAAAAGAATATGTTATATTATAGTACTTGGTATGAACTT
Organism: Maea johnstoni; assembly: GCA_963942565.1. Taxonomy (NCBI): domain Eukaryota; kingdom Metazoa; phylum Annelida; class Polychaeta; order Spionida; family Magelonidae; genus Maea; species Maea johnstoni. The sequence goes on along the minus strand of OZ012688.1, from coordinate 3,266,179 downwards.
ATTGTATAGTACTTAGTATGATAACCTCTATTTTGTTTGTCGTAATTGCATTTTTTGTAAACAAGAATAATCACTTTGCATATTGAATTAAAAGATAAATAAAGTGTCAATCATAGCATATGGAATATTCTGCTGGATTACTGTGGGACAACTTTTGTTATTCTTTTAAAATGTTTCATTCAACGCTGTTGCAATGAGCCCGCGTGATAGCAGCGCTCAACCAAGAATAATACCTCCTGCTGTCATCACTGATCTGAAAGATATACATATATGTATATATGCATATAGCTATATTTTATCAGCCAATCCAAAAAAGTGTTGTAACAGCTGCAAAAGTATGTATGGAAATCAACATTACCACGCGCTCCGAAATGAAGTCGATAGATGCATACTGAAGCAATATACCGTAGAAAATGAGTTGTTTTTGTTGTTTTTAAGAAGAATGCGTATCACTACAAAACATCAAATCTATTCTCTTATTTTGGCTGTTATTATGAAATCTACAGGAAAGGACGATGCAATGCGTTGCTGTTGACGAGAAACTACTGAAATGAATTTGTGGGAAGTGATAAAATCGTCAAATCAGATGCAACGTGTTATTTTTCCTACGCTTCGTTGCCTGGAAATAAATATCTTTGTTGACATAACTATGCAAAGAATGCTGTTGGGTTTCACCTGGTTTCAAAATTCAACCTCGCTTCTTGAAATTCAATTTCAAGCTAGTTTCGATCATTCTGACTATTGGATTAATATTTTGGTTGTGTAGGTCTTACTGTTGTTTTTTAATACAATATTCATGAGGAAAAACGGGATTCATTCTTCGCGATGGAAAGAATCAATTTAAGTAAATTATGTATTCTTAGCAAGTACATATGAATAGAGAAGTGAAAGGGAGACTCATTCGCTACAGCTGTAATGATGCACGATGCTGTTGAATCAGACTACTGTATGATATATTGTATGGCGAGTGCATTATCTTGGAGTATATATAGACACACATACATGCACACACAAACACACACGCACACACAAACAAACACACACACACACACATATATATATATATATATATATATATATATATATATATATATATATATATATATATATGTGTGTTTTCTCTTTTGTTTTCTTTCAGCCTGAGGATGGCCAACATGACGTACCTGCTGTCGAGTCTGCTTGTGATCGTCTTTTGTGTTGGATCTAGTGCCGTAACGTATAGTAAGAAAGCACTGCTTTATTCAAATTTGTCACATTTTGCACCCAGTTCTGATATAGGGGAAGGGTCGTCTCTCTCTCTCTCTCTCTCTCTCTCTCTCTCTCTCTCTCTCTCTCTCTCTCTCTCTCTCTCTCTCTCTCTCTATATATATATATATATATATATATATATATATATATATATATATATATATATATATATATATATATATATAATATTAGTTACGCCCTGTTGGAAAGTAGAATCCGGCCTAATATCCAACCGAAGTCATCCAGATCTCACGAGGCGGAGCCGAGTCGGATCTGGATGACTGAGGGCGGATAGCAGGCCGGATTCCACTTTCCAACAGGGCGTAACGAATTTATCACCTGCTCTTTCATGCTAAGAAAAAAGAAAAAATACATCGCAATGAGCCGTGACCGGCGTGAAGAGAATCTCAGTATTACAGTAGGGCCCGCCGGCCCCCGGGGCCAACCAGAGAGCCAGCGCAGACTCACTGCCGCTACTTTGACAGTAAAGCATGGGGAAAATCAACAAAAAGCATCCATATCCGTTCTGACTAGTCTTATCTTGAAGTTCCGTGCAATTTTACCGATATTCATACTCTGTTCAGTCAACTACGACGAAAAATGACGTCGAAGCGACGAACCGACGAGCACGTGTTTTTGGCCATTTTCACACAATGCCCATACACACCGCTGGAGGTCAGAACGAGGCTGGTGACTTCTACGCTGTCAGAGTGGTGATATCAAATTAAATTGGTGCTCCAAGTGGTAGTATTGGATTCTGCCGTGTGGTATTGAATCTGAAAAGGGTGAACGGCTTCAGATCTAACACCTATTGACCAATCAGCATCAAGAATCATAGCAGAGCAGGTGATAAAGATATATACTCTATCGATATCGAGAGAAAGAGAGAGAGAGAGAGAGAGAGAGAGAGAGAGAGAGAGAGAGAGAGAGAGAGAGAGAGAGAGATTTCGCGAATATTGATATTAATGTCTAGATTAAAAAGTGTCAAATTTCTGATATTGTATCGTGTTGAATATCCTTTTAAACATGGCAAAACAATGAATTCTTTATTATTGGATCAGTTGTTTGGGCTTTACTTAACTATCATTTGCAAAATTTCTTTTGCTATTGCCATTTCGCTCATGCACGTTGAATGCCTTTTACTATCTGCAAACGAAATTATAATACAGATAGCTCGGTTTATGCACCTTTATACCTGTAAGCAACTTATCATTCTTGTCAAAAGTATTGGAAAGGGTAGTTGCAGCAAGGCTTACAAATTACATGACTATCAATCAGCTACATGAATCCATGCAGTCGGCATACAGAGCATGTCATAGCACTGAGACTGCACTTGTGCGGGTACAGAACGACATCCTTCGCACTCTCGATCAGGGTGGGGCTGCGATCCTTGTGTTACTTGATCTTAGCGCTGCTTTCGATACAATCGATCACTCCATCCTTCTATCTAGAATGGAGTCAGTTCTTGGAGTTAAAGGATCTGCTCTACAGTGGTTCAAATCGTACCTGCTAGGCAGGAAACAG
>OZ012688.1:3250907-3258407 GCA_963942565.1 Maea johnstoni | reverse complement strand
GTGACTGGGCTTCCGAGTTTGCTGCCGCCACTTGCTGCGGCTAAACAGGCAGAGGATTACACAATCCAAAGTTAAAATACGTGTTCCCGTTCATCCAATGTTAGTGTTTTCATAAAAGAAGGGGTGTTTATTTACTGAAAAAAGTCAGCGTTTTTATTAAAATAAAGGTGCTTTTTTGGCCAGAAATCAGTGCTTTAGGGGTATTCTTAAATTTTGATAACGAGCGTATGCGCCCCCCTCTGTACCTGGGTGCCCCCCGCCCCCCGGGGCCAAATTTTACGCAAAGCTGTTAATATTTGATTCCCAAAATTCATGTTTGAAGTCGCTATGTTTTGGGGAAATTTAAATCCATTTTTCTACTTGTGGGAAAGTCCTAGCGATGTTCCAGACTGTTTGGTCTCTCAATTCCTCAGTGATGGTCTAGACAGGCACAGTAGGTCTGATAAGAGGGGAATGATGTACATGTAGGCATGCCATATGTAAGTTCCCGATATGCGTGAACAATTTGATTAAGTTGTCGTGATAATACAGCCATTGATTTTACGTGCACTGCAGTACATTTCATTGGTTTGTTTATGCATATAAACATATGAGATAGATTGTGTCATTGTGGCTCTCCTAGAATATTGCAGCAATAATAAAACACACACTGTTGGATTTTTACGCACCTGTCGTTTCAGCTACAGGCTTGTTTTATTGTTAAACTAGCTGGGCGTTATACCATACAGTACAGACATTATTTTCTAAGCCAGTTGTCCCGAGATCTATAATTATGTATAATTAACAGCACGCCAATGACCCACCTAACCTGCAAATCAAAGCCACGTTCAGTTGGAAGGTCATTTATATATCCATGCCCAGGAACTGGGTGGCAATCGAATGTACGGTCGTGTATTAAGCAAGGGCTGCCCACGCATTTAGTGCAGGAATTAGATGTCCACACCTTTTTAACTGAGCTCTAGGCGTGAATGGGTTATAAGGGTACTCGGTGGTTTCAATAGTTATTTCGATTTCTTCACTTTTGACCTCTCCTAAATGCAACAAGTCACGACTAAAACTAAATTTGCAGAGAAAGAAGCTATACACATTATAAAACGTTGGAATATTCTGTGGTCCTCGATTTCATATGTTAATGGTTCCCCAAATACAAATATATTAGGGCACGTCTAGTTGATTATCTGTTTCCCATGTCCCGACCGACCCTATTTTTGGGCCCGACCCTAATAAAAAAAAAGATTTTTTTTTACTTTCCGACCGACCCTGTTCAGAGGAGCTTTTTTTTCTTCTGAGAACTGCATTTTGAATCAAATAAATAAAAAAAGTCTGAATAATTTGTTTTTGTTTGTACACTGTATGTAATGTGAACCTTCATTATTAGATGTAACTTCATTGCTTTACAAAAGAGGGAAATGTGTCTCATGAACATCATGTACACATATTTGTACTTCTTGCCATGGCATTGGCAGCATTTCTGCCTCAAATAAAGAAATTTGATACCCTATTATAGGTACTTCTGCCTTTTTTTTTTCGTATTTTTTTTTACCCGACCGACCGACCCTAATTGTCAGTACCTTGGACATGGGAAACAGATAATCAACTAGACGTGCCCTTAACAAGAAATGTTCTGGAAATCTGGAGACAGATCCAAGTACATGGAATATATCTAAGAATATCTGTCATTAAAGGTTCTCCAAAATGTTTGCTATAAAATGTATCTATTTTGCATTCATCATGTTTCATTCTGCGGTAAGTTTGTAGATTTCATGAGAATATTTACTCTGCTATTTGTGTTCCAGGCAAATTGCAATGCAAGAACGGGACGTGCCAATGTCAGAGGTCACGTAACTGGAACGATAAGTTAGGAAAATGTGTGCAAAGTAGGTCAACCAATTTTTATCCTTTTCGATTATTCAAATTTACTCAAATACTATATACGCGTGCATCAACTCATTATGACGTTTTATAATTCACTTACATAGAAACTCCATCAAATTGTTTTATGTTATCGATTTATGTAATCTTTGATATCTTATATATGAACCTACTTAAGTAATTTCAGAATAATGGTGCTCTAAGTGAGTTAAGTATGCTTTACTCGAAGTTTTGTCGGGCTATCTCAAGAATAACACTGAGGTAATTCGGATTAACCTATGAGAGTGTTGTCATCTTCTAACATGGAATTTCTTCCTTCAAATATATTTGTGGAACTAAATATGTATCACACACACACACACACACACATATATATATATATGTATATATATATATATATATATATATATATATATATATATATATATAACCCTCTCTCTCTCTCTCTCTCTATATATATATATATATATATATATATATATATATATATATATATATATATATATATATGTATGTACACACACAACACAATTAGTCATACTGTTTACACGTGTACATGTAGATGAAGTTGGAAGCTCGTGTACAGAGGACAAACATTGTACGCCCCGTGCCAATGACTGTGTGAACGGGACTTGTGCATGCAACACTACTACACATGTTCTTCATAGGACTTACTGGAAGGACAGGATGACCACACTGTGTCTGCTCACTGCAGGTAGGCTACATTTACGGCTTATCTTTTAGATACGGCTATATATGGCGAAACGCATATTTTCTTTTGTTAGTATTTTTGTCACTTTTAGCAGTGAAGGTTCTTTGTGGACGAGACAGAACCCCTTAACCAGGGAGAAATTCCATTCTAACTTCAAATAGCCACATATCTTGCCTTTTAGTTGCAAAGTTGCAATAGAAAACCTTTCATAACCAAGAACGTTTGTATAGCGACCTAGCCAATCTGCTAAGGAGGCTCCAACAAAGAGCCAACACAGGCTTGAAATCCAAACTTGAAATTAGACATTGTACAAAAGTATAACCGAGTTCCCTGAAATACACTCGTTTTTATAGGTATATCTGATAATGACGTGTTAACAACAGCCTTCAAGAAATAAACATATTGAAACATATGCCCTTGCCAACAAAAAGGCCGCACTAAACCGTGTAAGTGTGAGGGATAAAGCTTCAGTGTATCACTTTCTAGTTCCCAGATTGAAAACCGGAAAATGGAAAATACGACTTTATAATCTTTACATGTATCTTTCCAACGTTCGACATCAGAGTACAGATTAATATCCTAATAGTAGGAATTGGGGGTTATTTATGATAATGTTAATTTTCAAAGATGTAATTTCTTATTTTCAATTTCATATAGATAACAATGTAACACGTAGTATCTGTTATATGTACAGTGGCTCAAAAACTGGAGTATGGATGCATAGTTTATTCTGTACATCCAAACATAAACTTCAATCAAACATAAACTTCATTAACATCAAATTTGTATTAGTATAAGTCATTCTTTTCAAGATAGTAACATAGTTTTTGTATGCTTTCATTTTCTATTTGGTGTTCGAACCTGGTCATCATTCTTATATTCCTTGATATGACTCCCTTGAATTGCCGACTTTATTGTTTTACAGTAAAAAGGGATGTGAGTTATGAGCATGAGTGCAAGTATGCGCTGGAGGACCCTTCTGCTTTATTCTGTGGTACAAACCTCTTTTGTCGACCAAACTGCAAATACCCAAACCGTCTAGAATGTCACCGTCCGGGTAAGTACATCTAGCTATAACAGTAGTGATGTACGACAGCGTGAGAGAACCCGCATCTTTGCCCCGAGTCAATGGCAACCTTCCCATATGCCTTCAATAGAATATGCTACCCAATTTAAGTAGTAGTAGTAGTAGTAGTAGTAGTAGTAGTAGTAGTAGTAGTAGTAGTAGTAGTAGTAGCAGCAGAGAAAGTAGCAGGAGGAGCCGATATTTTGTCATTTAAGCTTTTATCATTGTTGCTATTATTATTACGCAACAGTAGTAGTAGTAGTAGTAGTAGTAGTAGTAGTGGTAATAGAAGTTTTAGAGGGCTGCCCTGACATCCTAGTGTTTTGTCATTTAAACGGTTATTGTTGGTGTTATTGTTACGTAGTAGTAGTAGTAGTAGTAGTAGTAGTAGTAGTAGTAGTAGTAGTAGTAGTAGTAGTAGTAGTAGAGGGATGCCTTGAGAGCTTAGTCGTTTGTCATTTTGTCATTTAAACTTCTATTGTTGATGCTATTGCTACTTAGTAGTATTAGTAGTAGTAGTAGTAGTAGTAGTAGTAGTAGTAGTAGTAGTAGTAGTAGTAGTAGTAGTAGTAGTAGTAGTAGTAGTAGTAGTAGTAGTAGTAGTAGTAGCAGCAGCAGCGGCGGCGGCAGCAGTAGCAGTATGAGCAGCAGCAGTAGTAGTAGAAGCAGCAGCAGCAGTACTAGTAGCCCAAAGTCTCACCAAAGTATACCTTGCTTTTCAGCTGAGATCCCGCAGGATCCCAATAACCCTCTCCCCACCAGTCCTCCCCCTACAGCGACGACTACAGCAGACTCTGGAGGCGACGGGGGTGTTCCTACCATCTGGGTGACGGCCGTGTGTGCAGTGCTGGTCGTAGGGGTATTATTGATCATTGTTGTCACCATAATTTGTCATAAATTAATGCATAAGTAAAATCAACACACCAAAGTGGGATAATAGCAGTTTGTTTTGAAACAACTAATTCATTTTTGAATTCAAATCAAAATTTGATCAAATATCTATAGCATTGCAGAAATATTTTGGAAGTTTCTCTTACATATCTCAGTGCCACTAAATCAAGTAATGACTTTTAAACCTTTATATGTCCATTTTTGTTGGGGGTTATTCTTAAAAACATTCCCAGGACTGCGGTTCCAGGTGCTACCATCCTCATTATGCTGAACACAGAAGGATTTATCTCACAGTTTAACATATTGTCATTAATACACTAAGGTCATTAACATATCTCGAATAAAATACATTTACGACTGTTGATATGCAATGCATAAATTAAAAAGATACATGGCTTGCATTCACCACATAAAGTCTGTTTGAAAATGTGACGTTGTCAATCTTACTTACTGTGAGATGCCTAGGTCTGTCGGACCTGAAAATGCTCTTTTAAATAAACCCCGTAAATTATCTGAGGGATGAATGATTACGCCTTCTAAATTGTTAGTTAGATTATATAGTCACGTTCGAAAATAATGGTTATTGTGGATGGCAACCACTAGGTAAACAGCAATATATATATATATATATATATATATATATATATATATATATATATATATATATATATATATATATATATATATATATATATATATATATGTACATCTTTTGTTGAGGTGTTACTAACTACGCGGTTCCTTAGGTGTAATATAAAGGCGCTCTTATTTTGTGCATAACGCGTCTCTAACTTTTACCTGCATGTACGAAGCAATCAGCAAGAGCTTTATTATGATGAAAATATACTTCTCAGTTGCGTAACTTTACTACATTGGCCAGGTTATCTTAATTGGCATTTCTCGGTTTATATAATGGCGGAAAGAGGTGATAAACATGTAAATAATAAGATAATGAAATTGCTTTTTAAACGAGAAAAAATCCAAATAATTACACTAAGGTCATTAACATATCTCGAATAAAATACATTTACGACTGTTGATATGCAATGCATAAATTAAAAAGATACATGGCTTGCATTCACCACATAAAGTCTGTTTGAAAATGTGACGTTGTCAATCTTACTTACTGTGAGATGCCTAGGTCTGTCGGACCTGAAAATGCTCTTTTAAATAAACCCCGTAAATTATCTGAGGGATAAATTGTTAGTTAGATTATATAGTCACGTTCGAAAATAATGGTTATTGTGGATGGCAACCACTAGGTAAACAGCAATATATATATATATATATATATATATATATATATATATATATATATATATATATATATATATATATATATATATATATATATATATATATATATATGTACATCTTTTGTTGAGGTGTTACTAACTACGCGGTTCCTTAGGTGTAATATAAAGGCGCTCTTATTTTGTGCATAACGCGTCTCTAACTTTTACCTGCATGTACGAAGTTATCAGCAAGAGCTTTATTATGATGAAAATATACTTCTCAGTTGCGTAACTTTACTACATTGGCCAGGTTATCTTAATTGGCATTTCTCGGTTTATATAATGGCGGAAAGAGGTGATAAACATGTAAATAATAAGATAATGAAATTGCTTTTTAAACGAGAAAAAATCCAAATAATTACACTAAGGTCATTAACATATCTCGAATAAAATACATTTACGACTGTTGATATGCAATGCATAAATTAAAAAGATACATGGCTTGCATTCACCACATAAAGTCTGTTTGAAAATGTGACGTTGTCAATCTTACTTACTGTGAGATGCCTAGGTCTGTCGGACCTGAAAATGCTCTTTTAAATAAACCCCGTAAATTATCTGAGGGATGAATGATTACGCCTTCTAAATTGTTAGTTAGATTATATAGTCACGTTCGAAAATAATGGTTATTGTGGATGGCAACCACTAGGTAAACAGCAATATATATATATATATATATATATATATATATATATATATATATATATATATATATATATATATATATATATATATATATATATATATATATATATATATGTACATCTTTTGTTGAGGTGTTACTAACTACGCGGTTCCTTAGGAGTAAAATGAAGGCGCACTTATTTTGTGCATAACGCGTCTCTAACTTTTACCTGCATGTACGAAGCAATCAGCAAGAGCTTTATTATGATGAAAATATACTTCTCAGTTGCGTAACTTTACTACATTGGCCAGGTTATCTTAATTGGCATTTCTCGGTTTATATAATGGCGGAAAGAGGTGATAAACATGTAAATGATAAGATAATGAAATTGCTTTTTAAACGAGAAAAAATCCAAATAGTTACGTTCCTAATATTTAACCATATTATTGTACAATACATGAAATCGTAATTTATTTTCAACTATTTAAATCTATACACTTGATAGTAACAATGGATATTGCCGTTTTAGTCAGTGCATGCGCTCAGTGTATTCAACAAAGACAATACCGTCATCGTTTTTTGCTGGTGTTCATGCTCGTGATTTTTGAGTGTTTCGTGTGTTCCCTTTTCTTGCATCTGCACAGTATGTAAATATTTTGTTTATTATGATGTCAATGTAATATTGTTGTTTTTTTGGCTTGAGCCTACTGTTAGTTGTTTCCATTTTGGCGCTACTCACTTTGGTCATGATTAGACCAACTGGTAATCGATGTCCGAAACTCAATTTTATCAAAATATGCAGACGTTCGTCTTGTGAAATGGATGTTAACTTGATTCCGATTATATTAATCCATAAAACTTCCTCTTGTCGTTTGCATGCTCTGGTGTGCCTTGAGCTCTGTGGGTTGATATTCCTCAGCTAATATCAATTTTGGTTCTTCAAATATTTCCAAAAAAATTTTTTTTTATGGTATCAATAAACTTAAGAGGTCTGTTTAAGCCGCTTTTTTAATGAGGAGTGGGCCACAATGAAAAGTGG
>OZ012688.1:3238407-3245907 GCA_963942565.1 Maea johnstoni | reverse complement strand
TTCCCTTCGGTCGCATCTCTCCCTCTCACGAGTCGCTCCGCACGTCATTCCTCCGCACTTGTTCAGCTTCGTGACAGAGCGAGTACGAGTGCGCGTGCACTCCAGGTCACACTCGCTGTGGATTGACCAATCAGAGACCTCGCAATCCTGTGATGCCCAGCACGACAATTCAACTTCGGTTGTTGTCTCCACAGCTACAATATGATGACATACTTTATCAAATGCTGCCTGGAGAGATTTATTGGCTCTGATTAGTATTCGAAAATGAAACTAAGGTAAATATGAATATCGATTTTTTCCCACCAAAATGCCACGTAAAACAAGCTCACCTCTCACACTGTGTGAAGACTAAAACTAGATAAATGGGAATTTTCGCGTATGTTTTTTTCTTATCAATTTTAGAAATTGATGATGAAAAGCATAGCAACTAATACATGGATGGAGTGCCTTACACTATATTATATAGAAATTCATTGTTTGGTTTTCCAAATTAATTATTGTAGGCTTTCTAATCATCATCATCATCATCATCATCATCATCATCATCATCATCGTTAAAGGATTCTTGCGAAATGGCATTCTACAGAAGTGTAAACATAATATAATTATTTCTCTTGTTTAAATTATGGTTAAGGTATTTTTGAGTATATTTATTGAGTTTAAGAAAATATGACGTACATACATTGTACTTGTTTTGAAAACGCTATTCGCAATTTATCAAACATACTAGCTATTAGAAGAGTTCTAATCATCATCATCATAATCACCATCATAATAATAGGATTCTTGCAAAATGGCTTTTAAACTTATAGTAAACAAAATGATATCACCACTTTTGTTTAACTTATGGTTAAGGTATTTTCTAGTCAATTTATTGAGTTTTGGTAAATAGAATGTACATACTAGTATTGAAAACACTGTTGGCCCAGGATCCTCCACAGATGCTGAAACGGTTGCCAGGACAACGGTGTTTACATTCACCAGAGCGTCCGTATTCACCATAGGATGAGCCGCACCAGCATTTAGTGTCACTCTGAATAAAACAATGGGATAGAAATATCAGGATTGTCGCCAATGCACACTAGGTTTATCTCTATTGGCCAAACATATATTAAAGTGGGTTAATTAGGCTTGTTATCAACAGCTAGTCAATGGGGAACCGGCAGTACAAAATAATACAGAAGGACTCAATTCAAGAGGTGAAACTTTGGATTGAGGGTGTAATATTTTAGTGGGACGTGCGAAGTTGTCCGGAGACAGGGCGCCCTCGATCGCACGTCAGGTGGAGACGAAATATGTCAATCTCACTAAACTCTAGAGACGAAAACTGATCACCTAAATCTAATCTAGAACATTTCTCTAGCGATCTGAAGCTTGAGAGCCAGGTGTCGTAATCATTAGGCCACGGCAGATCCCACATACAAACAGTATACCACACATAAGGAAATGTCTTGAATACGAAACAATATTTTGAAAATTATTTGAGGGAATGTTATTGTTCCTGATGATCTTAGCAATTCCTTTTCAAGTATTTTTTTATCAATTATTACTCCTTTTTATTTATTTCAAAAGCTGTCAGGCCATGAATGCAATTATCAAAAGTTTCACTCACCACCCCGGCGAAGGGATAGCCCTGTAATCTACAATGCTGGATACACAGATCCACTGTCATCTTAGCATCTTCCATGGGGGTCCACGGCATGTCACGCATGTGGCTATCCAGGAAACATCCAAGGTATCCGGCACCTGAAAAACACAACATCCGGGGATATCTCAATGATGAAAACGTTCATTTGGTCATTGAAGCCAGATTGCTCGTTATATGCAATATAATATACTAATATACAGTCAAATCTGCGGAAAAGGCTGCTTGTTTGAATACCTGATTACCCAGTAAGATCTTAACCAAATCTTCATATGTGAATAATAATAATAATAACAATATTATTAATAATAATAATAATAATAATGATAATGATAACAATTATAATAATAATAATAATGATAATAATAAAAATATATATATAATAATAATAATTATAATGATAACAATAACAATACTATTATTAATAATAATAATAATAATAATAATAATAATAATAGTAATAATAATAATGATAACAATAATAATGATATCAATAATACTGATAATTATGATACTACTACTACTACTACTACTACTACTACTACTACTACTACTACTAATAATAATAATAATAATAATAATAACAACAATAATGATAATAATAATGATAATCATGATGATAATAAGAATAATAGTAATGATTATAGTAATAATGATGGTAATAACAACAATAATGATAATAAAAATAATAATAATAATAATAATAATGATAATAATAATGATAATAATAATGATAATAATAATGGTTATTTACCCTACTGAATGTACGAAAGACAAAAAATACAAATAACACAAATCAAGTCACATACTCAGTCTCAAGTTGGCAACAAAAACATATATTCGTTTCAAATCTAAATATTTCTGTGTCGGAAAAACTTGTATACATAAGGTGGTCATACCTGGGCAATCAACCTCTGACCTGGTGCAGGGTTTTTCCTCAGTGAGGGTGGGGCAAGCCTCGCCCCCACAGTCTGCCTCCGTCATCATGTGTCTATGTCGCTGCTGGCGCCCCCTACCCTCGCCGCAACTTCCGCCGCAGTCACTCCATCCGGTCCACTCGCCAGGCACGCAGTCTATGGGCTCACACTTAACGATCGTACCTGTTGGCGAGAAGAGTTGGAATAAGAACCGTGTTACTTTAACCCGTTGACGGTCACAGCAGGCAAAAAACAGCCAGACAATTTTGATGGAATCTCGTAGGCAAAAGCAAAATTGATAAAATATTAGAAAGAGAAATATTATTCAGAATATTTCCTACAAATCTCCTTCAAATATTTTATAAAACCATTCTTAATTCCAAAGTTATTATCATAAGTATCATGTATGGCGACGACAATTTCTAGACAAACTATTAAGCATGGATGTGATAAACGTTGATTCCTTTAGGTACCAGTCCATGTACATTAAATAGTCCATATCAAACAGGCATCAGGTACTTTACTGACCCATTGCATCGTGAGTGAGGGTCCTCCAAAGTGGGTTTGCCTGATCACTATACAAATGTGCGGCGTTGTCGAGAGCTGTTTTATGGTCCGTTAGCGCTATTAAGGCATTCCGATTGATAACCTGTCTTACCAAATAGGGCAGGGGCGGATCCAGGAATTTATCATGGGGGCGGGGGGGGGGGGGGGGGTGCAGGTTGGGTCCGGGGTGACCATCAAAGTCATCGGCGAATCCAGGATTTCAGGTAAGTGGGGGGGGGGGGGGGTCGATGGGTTTCAGGGATCTGGATATTGATATTGTAGGTGTTCTCTTCTGAGGGGCATTTGCAGAGCAAGTTTGTGTATAAAGTAAATAATAGACATAGAAAAGTTGTAAAAAAGCTTATTTTTTAAGGGGCCATTATTCTCTTTGCAGGGACAGTATGCAACAGCATGCCGTCCATCGTAGGGGGGTCTGGGGGCATGCTCCCCCAGAAAACTTTGAAAATTAGGTGCTCTGAGGTGCATTTTGGGACACTTTCAAGTGAAAAAGAACAAAGAAAAGTTGTAAAAAAGCTGATTTTTAAGGGGCCAATATTCTCTTTGCAGGGTCAGTAAATGCTTCCCTAAATATGTATATGCCCAAAAGTTTTGAAAAAATTAGGCCCAATTTGTTTGCAGTTATTTATTTTCAAAAGCCAGAGGGCATATATGCTCTGAGATGTATTATCAGGGCAATCCTGCAAGCAAAATTGGTAATTTAGAATTAGATCACTAGTTTATCTAATGACAAATGACAAAAATGATAATATCTTTCATATTTTTTTTTGTTGCCAGAAATTAAGGGGGGGGGGGGACCAGGCCCCATGATTTTTTAACAAGGGGGGGGGGCAGTGCCCCCTTGGCCCCCCCCCCCTGGATCCGCCTATGTAGGGGGTGTTATAGAAGTGCATTCACGAGTAGTGTATACTATACCAGATCCTTGTTTGAATAATTGATAGGCATATAAGAAGTGCATTTCAACTCACTAGTGTTGTAGACACTGATTGACCAGCCGCCTCCACAGTATGTGGTGTCATCTCCGCCACAGTAATAGTCGCATCCTCCTGCTCCGTGACGCCGGAAGTCCTCATCTGCCTTACCGCACCAACACTCATAGCCGTACTGAAACACACAGAAAATAGCAATACTCATCTGCCTTGCCGCACCAACACTCATAGCCGTACTGAAACACACAGAAAATAGCAATCCTCATCTGCCGGAGATGAAATTCTACCATCTCCACCTTCATTGCAATTCCAACACACATAGCCGTACTGCCGGGCCGTACTGAAATACAGATAGATGTCTATAATCTCCATTCGCCTTGTCACACCAGCACCCATACCCCTACTGAAATAGGAATGAAATAGTTTTACTCCTTATACTTACTAGTAATTGTACTACCACACAAATAAATGGACACAGTGAAAACAGATGAAAATATTCCGTGTCTGTTTTACCACGCCAGAGCTGTTTGGCATACTGAAATATAAATGGAAAACTAGTAACCTTAGTTGTAGTCTACTTCAGCCCATAAATACTCATAACTATACTGAAATAGACATAGTCATTGATATTGACACGCAAAAAACGTGTATTCTTCATCATCTCTATCACCATACAAACACTGTCTCAGCACAACACGACTCAAGGCCATACTGAAACAAAAAGGATTAACACTTTCAATTCAACAACTCTTACTCGCCAACAAAAATGAAACCAATTAGCACTTGTTGACGAAATGATTAAAGTGAGTAGACAACAGTGCTGACATTTAATTCCTGTACTAAATACATGGACAGCCCAGACATAGTACACGACCGCACGCCCAATTGCCACCTAGTTTTTCCTGGACATGGATGACCTCACAACTGAACGTACAGTACGTCCGGCTGACTGGTGCAGGAATTAAAAGTCGGCACTGTACATGTAGGATGTCCATGAACTGCATTTCATTTTACGGATTTTAACAAAAAAAGTTAAATTGCAAAGTATTATAATGTTTGGTCTCACCTGCATACCAGCCAGATCGTACCCTGCCCTCTTACAGTGGTCAATACACCAGTCGATCTTCAGGTAGGTGTCCTCCACCTCGGCATAGGGCAGCACCCTGTCGTAACGGGCATCCCCAAAACACCCTAGGTACTGGTACGGTCCGGCTGTAAAGACATACCAGTTTGAATTTAGAATTGGTATTTCGTCTAATTGTCAGGTCATAAATGAATAAATAAATTAGAAATATAAAAATAAACGATTAAACAAACAGATGATAAATAAATATATAGCTAAATGCTGAATAAAGGAATGATAAATGGATAAATAAACAGATATATGAATGAATTATTCAATAAAGAAAAGAAAGTTATAAGTCTGAGATATGAACTTTTAGGCAATATGGTCATCTGAGTAATACAAATAGGTACACGTGACAGGTAATTTCTTAATTCTAATTGTATAATTTACTGCCTGTGCGTTTCTTAAATCAATCGAATACTAGTTTACTGCATACTAGTTTATATATTTTGGAGTAGTATATTATACCATACGTACGATCACAAGGTTCATCGCGCGTACAGGCAGTTGATTCTCTGAGGGATCCACATGGCTTGCCGCCACACCAGTTCTCCTGTTCTATCGTTCTGAAGCGTAGCTTTAGTCCATTGTTCTTGCCGCAAATTCCCTTGCACTCGCTGTAGTCGCCCCAAGGTGACATGATGCAGTCATCGCCTTTACACGCTGTCACACCAGGAAGGTCGACTGCCAGAGGAAAAGTTTATTATTAAAACAGATATTCTGATCAGTTTCGTGCGAACATTAGACCAATGTTAAGCGATGATGTTTTGAAGGTATATGTATGTATGCATGACTTGTATGTATATGTGTATGTATATATGTATGTGTCTGTGAGTATGTGTGTGTATGTATGTATGTATGTATGTATGTATGTATGTATGTATGTATGTATGTATGAATGTATGTATGGCAATGAAGATTCGAAGTGGTATGTATGTATGTATGTATGTATGTATGTGTGTATGTATGTGTGTGTGTATGTATGTATGTATGTATGTATATATGTATGTATGTATGCACGTATGTATGTATGTTTGTATGTATGTTCGTATGTATGTATGTATGTATGTATGTATGTATGTATGTATGTATGTATGTATGTATGTATGACGTATGGAAATGTGTATGTATGTAGGTGTGCGTACGTATGTATTTTAAGTATGTATGTATGTATGTATGTATTTATGTATGTATGTATGTATGTATGCATGCATGCATGCATGCATGCATGTACGTATGTATTTATGCATGTATGCATGCATTCACTTCATAAGATAAGATAAGATGAGATACATGTATTGACATTGCAATCAAAACACACAATAGATTGACGTTCACAGAGAGAAAAATGGCATACAATAAAAGTGACTGAGAAAACACACATTAAAGCAACATATCGTTTCGAGCATAAACTACCGGTACTCATGACTAGAAGTATTCTGTAAAGGTAAGATAAGTAAATGTCACTGGTGATTTAGCAAAGACTGAGAATAGGAAATAGTAAGCAAAATATCAGTGTAACTTGAAAAGACTATATTAATAAAACTACTTTTGAATCGTTCATTCTTGATTCTTGTTACTGGGAATTTATATCCATAACGTGTTGAGTGACGTGTGTCTCTTGGCTTTGGGACGAGGTGGCTGGGGGTATACTAGTGAACAGTGTCGGACGCAGAGCATCTCCACATTCCAACCACATGCATATAAAGGACTGGATTAGTTTTATGCCACTAAACTTTACATATTAGTCAGTTAAAAATGCGTTTTTAAAGGTTGTGTAAATACAATGTACCAGGCGTGTTTTTTTTTAGTAAGCTTACTGGTGGCATAGATGCCATTTTCGTTGCTATATGTCCTTTATTCTATATACAATGTATAATGAGTTTTCTTGTTTCAGTATACTTACTGGTGGTTTAGACTCTATTTCCTTAACTATATGTTCGTCATTATATATGTGATGTATCTAAACTTTTCTTGTTTTTAACATACTTACGGGTGGTAAATATGCTATCTTGGTAGCTATATGTGCTTTATTCTATATGCAACGTACATGGAGTTTTCTTGTTTTCTGGTATACTTACTGGTGATATAGATGCTATTTTCGTATCTTGTGTCCTTCATTCTATATGTAATGTAAATGGCGTTTTCTTGTTTTTTGGCATACTTACTGGTGGTATAGATGCTGTTTTCAAAGTAGCCTCCGCAGATCTGATGTTCGTTGCCCTGGCAGGGCAGTTCACACTTGCTGGATTTGCCATACGTGCCGTACTTGTTGTCACACCAGCACTCAAAAGTGTCCTGAATTAGATAAGAAAGTAT
>OZ012688.1:3225907-3233407 GCA_963942565.1 Maea johnstoni | reverse complement strand
TGGCTATACAGTATATATATATATATATATATATATATATATATATATATATATATATATATATATATATATATAATATATATATATATATATATATATATATATATATATATAATACATGCCCCTCGGACTCGTACTAGCATTTTTTAATGAATAAAGTGACATTCAAGCGTCAAAAACGACGGAATTGTATCAGTATTTCGTAGATACACACGCTTTAAAGTGGATTCATTAACGGACGACTTCGAATGCAAATTTGGAAAAGAAATTCCACAAGTCCAAGTCACATTTTTGGAAAATGTTAATACAAGTCCAAACGTTTTTTGCATTTGTTTTCGTTATTTTCACTCACCTGCCGCCACCAAACAGAGGATAATTAAGCCTGCAAGTCTCATTATTGTAGTCCTCCACCCCAGTGTAGCCCTCCTGCCTGGTAAGGTAAAGGTCCTGTTTCACCTGGGACACCATGTGTAAACACTTTCCTTATATACCACCCAAATACCCATAGGTCACACGGCTAGCTGAGACACTCTGACCTTTAAGACTTTCCACGCCAGGTGTCACTGAAGACATTGCAACACATTAATACGGGGAGGGGGGATGTAGAAAAATCGATAGTCAGTATGTAACCCATTATTTCCTGTAGCCTTGGATGAATAAAATAATGGATATGTAGCGGGAGACCAATTTCTCTATGTGCTATAGTAAAGTCCTAGCTATGCCAGAGGTCGAGAATCAGGAACCACCTCCATAGTTAAGAGACCCATTGTCATTTCCCATGGTCTAACATTATAGTTTGAATGACTCTATTAAGAGACCACCTTACTATTTGCGAAAAAAACTGAAGGTGGAATGTTCAACATGTCATTACCATTCATTTTCCTTCAAATATTTTGTACAAACAAACCCAATTGTAAATTTATCGACAAAAGTATTTTAGATCCGAAAGATGCGAGCAGTATGTAAGGGAGTTTCCAGTGACTCAGGTTTAGCGGTGTTTTTTAGCCGAGTACTATGGTTTCCTCTATCACTTGCAACTGCCTTGTCACGATTTATCAGCAATGTATCACAAAAAAGTGACGATAACCGAAATTCTAAATGTCAACAGCTATATATATATATATATATATATATATATATATATATATATATATATATATATATATATATATATATATATATATATATATATATATATTGACGAGGTAGAAAGCGGGTACCGCAAAATATCCCTTCCCTTCAACAATAATCCTAGTTTCTGCTTTAAGTAGCAAAGAGGCCATCGAAAACCCATCGCAATGACGCACATTTCTATAGCGATCCTGCCAAATCGCTTTTGATGATCCGGCGGACCTGCTTCCACGCGGTTGCGATCCTGAGGCTGTTGGAAACGAATGCTTTAGAGGTAACGGCAATTTTTCCCGACATTTTACTCCAAATTGTGACTTATTGGTGGAGACTGGAGTATCCGGGAAAGACCACCCCCTAACCCATAGTCACTGTAAGCTTCCAGACATGCCTCGAATACGTTGATATGAAAAAGAATGTATATGTTATCACCTTTTCTGCCATTTGGGCCACTTAGTGACTTGTGTGTAGGTAATGGGGGGAGGGGGATGAGATGTGCCACTATCAAATTTCTCACATGCATATATTGGCAAAGTCACGAGTTTAAGATACACATAGCATCCACCGATGTGTATACTAAACCATGGACCAAATTTGCATATCGTCATATCTTCTTATCCTTGGTCATGGCACCACTCATGCTATATTGTCATAATTTCATATGTCATATATGTTCAATAAACAATACAATACAACTGAAGTTACATCAAGGTTATTGATATGTCAATTTTGTCATGACACATGCTCCATGACACATGCTCGAGGTTGATGTGATAAATTAGTGATAGACCTAGGATACTAGTATGTAAAGGAAACCTCGATGCCAATAAACATTACCTAGGTATACAATCATAGGGGTAATGATGTCGTAAATGTATTCTTTATTAAACTACGATTAAGATTCTATTTGAACATGTTGAAAAGACGGGCATGTATGTATAGTAAACGACCTAGTAAAATCCCAGATGGTCTGTCCTTGGGCAAGACAGTTTATTCCATATTGCTTCAGTCTACCCAGCTGCAAAATGGGTACCTAGCAAAAATAAGGCAGTGCTTAGAGCGTGTGTGCTATATGCTGCCAGTTGCTCTGGAATATCCCCCGGGGGATTGAAATGGTTTCCGTGTGTACAGGCCTGCTAGGGGAGGAAGGTCGTATGAGCACTTCGGTGGATACAAGACTATAAACCAAATACCTTTATGGTAGTGACGGCTGGCGACAAATACAACAACTAAATGTTGTGATCAAATGATGTGATACCTATTTGCTCATTGTACTATTTATGATTCGATTCTTCTGTTGGAACTATTTAAGAAAATATTTGTAAAATAAATGTATACATACATACAAACAAACACGTAAGTATGTATGTGTGTGTGCTTGTGTTTATGTATGTACGTATGTATGTACGTATGCATGCATGTATGTATGTATGTATGTGTATGTATGCATGTATACTATGTATAAATGTATGTGTGCACGTATATTTGTGCTGATATGTATACATAATATCTATCCTCATGTCACATGTTAAACGATGGAAGTAAACTGATTACTAGCAGTACATAACGTTTTATAAATCACTTTATTCAACATAAAACATATTACAACTTAGAATATATAAGTATATGCCTCATAAATCAATAAATCCATAATGATCTTTACATAAGTACATGCCAATTTTTCCTTGAGATTCCTTGCTGTGACCGCACATATAATACTGAATAATAATGATTTTTTTTCTTTAATGCATGCATGTCTTTAACGGGTTGAGTATAATGTAACACCGACAAAATTGGGACTTCATTAACTGCATGAATTCAATAGCAAAATGTTGCAAAAAATGAGAATCCATTATATTCTAATACCTCGTTCTAAAAAATGAAGCAACCTAATCTGTATTATGTAATGTCAATGCTCACTGGCCTGTCTTAAGGCAAAACATGCATTGATCCCAAGTGTTATGGTTTCCAGCAATTGAAAATGAGAAAGGCGTCCTAGGAAAGAAAAAAATGACAACAATGCATGCAATAAGTAAGCATCACCACAATAAGTACATTACAAATAACGAGATCGCATTTTAAAGTTTCCGCTGACAAATTTAAAACAAAAGCACATTTAAATCTCACTTACCTTCAAAATCAAAACTATCAATATCTCTACTAATGATTAAGTATTTAAACAATTAATATTTTAATATTGGGTTCCAGCCCATGTTCTAGAAATTCTTACACAGTAATTTTCTTGAGAAAAGTAAAAAGAATATTCATCACTACGTATACAGATCAAATTCCGTTGTATATGTAATGTAGTATTTAAGCAGTGTGCTAAATAGTTATACAAATATACCAAAGATAGAAAACAGAGCAATTGCCATCCTAGTGACACAAAATATTTGAGAATAAAATAAATACTTATCATAATAATACTCATAATATATATTACACAAAAAAATCTTACTAAATCAAGTTCGGTGCACAGAGTTGTTGGGAGGTGATATCATTTTGCAGATTATGATAGTCAATTCATTTCGTTCCCTTGTTTCCAGTATCCTGTAACTTTTTCATATCAATAAGGTCAGCCAGTGACCGAGTTCGCCTTTACAACTACACCCGGAAATACATAAAGAAATAAGGAAATGACAGAGAATACATTGTAAATGTGGTAAGTCGTATATTCTCTTTCTTCTTTACATATTTACGACACTATGTGTATGTATGTAAGTTTATATACATGATTATATATATATATATATATATATATATATATATATATATATATATATATATATATATATATATATATATATATATATATATATATTCATATATAAATATATATATATATATATAAATATATATATATATATATATATATATATATATACATATATATATATATATATATATATATATATATATATATATATATATATATATATATATATATATATATATATGTGGTCAGTGGTGCACTTAATAATTCAAACTTTCAAATATTCAAACTTTCAAATTTCCGTATATTCAAACTCTCAAACTTCTTTATATCCAAACTTCCGTACTTTCAAACGGGTTTGAATATATGAGATTATAGCCTTATTTCCACACATTCAAACATCTAAAACTCTTTACACATTTATACTATTGCATTTTTATAAAAGCCGCAGAGTGGCACACTTAATAAATCAAATTTCCAAACCTTTCCTAGCGGTACGCAAGTAGTTCTGTTACAATGTTATTTTAATATATAATACATTGTATAATATCAATAATATCAAAATAATATCAAATGTTACTTTTCAAAGGAAATGTCATTCATAAGAACAAAAGATAATTTTCGCAAGGCAGCAAGAATAGTGGATCGACCACTTGTCTAATCTATTATTAGAAACGGCAGCTTCTAAAATGCGGAACTGGAATTTATGTAAAACTCGCGTCGATATGATGGACCATTGTGTGACAGAGCAAGTCACACTTTGTTTTCAAGACCGTCTTTTCGGGAGGGCAAACAAAAAAAATTTACGCGGCCACACTAGAGGATAGATCAATATCAATATCTGTCATCTATCTACCTGTCATTCTGTCTGTATTTCCACCTATCTATCTATCTATCTATCTATCTATCTATCTATAAATATAATTCTTTTCTTCATCTAAGGTGAGAGCATCCACACATATAGTAAGATGGATACATTAAGAGTGGTCGGGCAAAAATATAGTTTATATACCATCCCTGTATCGCGGGAGGGGGAAAACACTTCCTTTATCCTCCCTCTGGAGTGGTCGGGAAGAAATAAAGTTCAATTTACCTAAAGTTCTTGTAGAGTAAAGAGCTGTATTTATGCTCCCGCTGGAGGAGGCGGGAACAGATAAAGTTTTATCTATAAAACCCCTGATATGTTGGCAATTGGGTGACATGTCTCCAGATATCATGCAGAGTTCTGAAACAATGTCGAAACTAGTATGCAGATCTAGTGAACTGAAGAGTGATTCCTATCTTTATAGAAATGATGGAGATAACCACCTGGAAGATGCCGAACACCTGGTCATCCATTGCTCTTATTTCAAAGCTATCAGGGATGTTTCTAGATCTTAGTGAGATTAAAAGGGTCACATGGTATCAATGTTTTTACACCCGCTGAGAATAATTTTCACCCTGTAATGGGGAATGTACCGCCTGGAGTAGACTATGATATAACTTTTGAAATGTAGAGAAAGATAGCTTCTAGTGTTCATCTCATGTATTCAGCCCTAGTTAAGGCTAGGGAGGGTGTTGGTTAAGCTGTCCTTTTAATATATAGCCCAACCCCTGGGTAAATTTTCTGCCCGTATATCATTATAAATATATGTCTGCTTTTGATGTATGACAACCCTCTTACATAAGGTGCGTCAGTTTAAAGGTGGTTGCTGCTATGTCATATTTATTCTATTGATATAATTCTATTGATACGTTTCCCTACATTTTCGAGACATTTCAGCCACCCCTGCACGTTGAATCTACATATATGGTTTGTCCTCTTATGGGTACGGGTTTTGGCGAAACCCTAAGCTACCATGCTTATATGAGTAAGATTTCCAAAGCACGCGTCTACCGGTGCAAAAATTCCCTAGTCTAGCGACTAAACCCTCGAACTTTAGCTAGGAAAACTACCCCCATGAGCATGGCAGATAAAATGTAGTAGAGAATATTTTATGGTGAGCGGGCAGCGCTCGAATATATTTCCTAATTTTGTTCAATCCTAATATATTTATTAACTTTTTCATTTTTCTGTTATTTATTGTGTATAACAACCTTTTGTATTTTGAGTATGCTTTTGTAATTCAAATTACAGTCAATAAACAAACATTCGTGTACCCTACCCTAGACGGTCTTGAAAATAAAGTTCTTTATTTGCTCTTTCACGTTTGGTCCACCATTATAATCGGCATGAGTTTTACATCCATTCCAGTTCCGCATTTTAGAAGCTGCCGTTTCTAATAATAGAATAGACAAGTGGGTCGCTACGCTTTTCTTGTTGATTAACGTTAATGATAGTTTTAGCATAATCAATATCCATAATTGAAACGTCTGAGGATATAGGAAATTAAGAAATGTGTATTTTATATATTTAATGAGAAACAGCGGCTTGATAATAAATGATTTCATTGACAAAATGTGGGTCATATTTGCAACTTAAGTCAGCTTTTATTAGCAGCCCGATCACTGTACATGTATATTTGGAAGTTTCACATTTTACATTATTAAACGTTTCATGTCAAACTTTTAAACTTCCAACACGTTTTGGAAGTTTGAAAGTTTGGATATTTGAAAGTATGGAATTTTGAAACTTTGAAACTGTAACCAAAGTTTCAAATATCTAATACGTTTTGGAAGTTTGAAAGTTTGAAAATACAACCAAAATTCCAAATATCTAATACGATTTGAAACTATAGAAATTTGAATTATTAAGTGTACCACTGACCACACACACACACACACACACACACACACACACATATATATATATATATATATATATATATATATATATATATATATATATATATATATATATATATATATATATATATATTCTTCGATTCACAACTATTGCGATAAGAATATACCAATTGCAACCGCAAATTATAGAAATAGATTTTATTTTTACTCCTCTTGCTTAACCAGTTCACAGGTTTGGTCACTTAGTATTACAATCAGAGGATAGGGAAAGATTCATGGCCGTACTTGGCAGGTGGTGCTATTACATAAAGTAGTGTCATTCAATTCCTTCATTAAGTAGGCAGGCAGCCTGCGCATTATCCACGACCGCACGCCCGATTGCCACCCAGTTCTAGGCATGGATGCATGGATGACCTCACAACTGAACGTAGCTTTGATTCGCAAGCTACGTGGGTCATTAATGTGCTTGGCATATTTTTTTGACATGTTATCCATGGGTGTTTGTACAACCAGGCACTGGCTGACGTCTAGTCGACTAGTGCAGGAATTAAATGTCTTAACTGTACATGTAGTACTATGACAGATCGCCATGTGCAAGCATCTGGGGCTGGTCGTTGTTTGCAGGTTGTGTATCAACACTGGTGGTCGTTCAATAGGTTTTAAACAATATGAAAAATAAGAATTATCTCCATTATAAAGTACCCTGCTATTAAAAGAATTCCGATTAAAAGTATGTATCTCCATATTGACAATTCTTGATTTCACATTCTCTCGTAATCCAGCAAGTCATTTCTTTCAAACAACTCTATCTCACAACACTTTTTTTTTTTACCTAGGTGGGGCATATAAGCATACACATATATTGTATTTATCAAATGCATTGCATTGTTAACTTTAACCCTTCAAATGCAGAGGCTACTTTTGCCCAAAGCACA
>OZ012688.1:3209705-3220707 GCA_963942565.1 Maea johnstoni | reverse complement strand
CTAGGCGCAGCATTTTCCTTTTTTGCAGCAGGAACTGCCTGATAGCCGAGTGCTCCAATGTATTGCGCGCCGGACAGCTTACTGTCTTTCAATACTGCTTAAAGGTTCTGGTTATAAATTCATCTAGAAGTATGGAAGAAAGTTGCCAGCGACTTGGAATTAGTTGATGTTTACACCGTGTAATTCAGTTTCCTCTACCAGTAGCAAGTGACTGTTCACGATTTGGACTTAATATGGTCAAAGTTCTAAATTTGTAAGAAGTCCTTTTATTTGTACAGTGCAGACATTTCATTTCTGCACCAGTCGAGCTGACGTCTGTCAATGTCCGTTATACAAACACCCATGCATAACATGTCATAACAATAAGCCAAGCACATCAATGAGCCAAGTAGCTTGCGAATCAAAGCTACGTTCAGTTGTGAAGTTAGCCATCCATCCATGCCTAGAAAACCGGGTGGCAATCGGGTGTACAGGTCGTGTATTATGTCCGGTCATTTAGTGCAGGAATTAAATGTCGGCACTGTACGCAACATGTTTATGAGGATGCCTTAAATGTCACATGTTTACCAATGTGATGGTACCTAGCTAGGAGGAAATCCACTGTCTAGGCATGACAGGCGAGTCGTGCCTGGAGTCCCAGTGCGTCACTAGTGAATGAAAGGCTGCTTAAAGGCACATCAGCATACAAAGGCCATTCAGTGCCATAAAATCTGTGTAAAATAATCATCTTTTGATATTGCCAAAAAACAACAACAAAGCAATCACTGAATATAAATGCATATTAAAAATGAACAATTTCAAAGTATATAAGTTATGCATGCATGGTTATTTAAAAAAAAACTAAATCCTTTAAATGTTTCGCGATTGTGAAGATGATCTCATGTTAAGAAGATAGAATGCTATCTGGAGGAACGTTTTCAACGAGTTCCTTAAAGTTATTTACATCAAAAATGTCCATTTCTGGATTTAATCAAAGTAATCGAATAAAATATGTTTGATAGTCAAACGACATTCACTTACATGTATGTTCCTTATGTTATATTTGGTTTTGTTACGTATCATTTTGTACCATTATGGAACAGCCAATAAAGATACATACATTCACAAGCTGTGCATTGGGAAGGATTTTTCTAAAGGATGGAGTGAGTCAGGTGACTGTGGCCAATCCTAGCTACAGTGCCGACATTTAATTCCTGCACTAAAAGCGTGGGCAGCTGGCGCATAATACACGACCGCACGATTGCCACCCAATTTCCTGTGCATGTATGCCACCACATGTCCCTGACCTTACAACTGAACGTAACTCGTAAGCTACATGTACGTGATGCGCTAGGTTTATTTTATTGACTTATTATCCATGGGTGCGTGTACAACTAGACACTGGTACATACAGATGTCCGGTCTGTAGAGTAACACACTTTCCTCATGGCTAAGTATTCTAAAATCTCCAGGCCACCCAGTGCGTCACAACTGATCAAACATCTCTCTGACCTGTCGATGGGTTAAATCACTGAAACTGAAAGTATGACGTGAAGGTACTTGACCAAAGTGATTCAAAGTTTTTAGAATATTAGGATTTTCGTGCAATTCCTGGCGCGACAAAGTTTCACGATTTCTAATTTCGTTTTTGGTCACGTCGTGACAAGCCAGTTGTAACAGGTGAAGAAAACAGAGTAACCAGAGAAAACCACCGCCTAACCACAAGTCACTGGCAACTTTCTCACATGCCAACCCAGGCAGTGGCGACAGACAGCTAGCAGTCAGTGGTAACGCCTTAGACCACACGGCCATCAGGGCAGGCCCCAAAGTTTCGCGAATTCCGTGAAGATTTTAAATGGTTTATTAATGAATGCATGAAAACATACGCTCTCACACATCTCTTGGCGACTTCTAACTTATAAGCGGGTATGAACTCGGGCGTGTCAGGAAGTTAGCAGTGACTTGGAGAGATAGGTTGTGGTTCTCGCCAGGTACTCGGGCGTTGTCAGGAAGTTAGCAGTGACTTGGAGAGATAGGCTGTGGTTCTCGCCAGGTACTCGGCGTGTCAGGAAGTTAGCAGTGACTTGGAGAGATAGGTTGTGGTTCTCGCCAGGTACTCCGGGCGTGTCAGGAAGTTAGCAGTGACTTGGAGAGATAGGTTGTGGTTCTCGCCAGGTACTCGGGCGTGTCAGGAAGTTAGCAGTGACTTGGAGAGATAGGTTGTGGTTCTCGCCAGGTACTCGGGCGTGTCAGGGAAGTTAGCAGTGACTTGGAGAGATAGGTTGTGGTTCTCGCCAGGTACTCGGGCGTGTCAGGAAGTTAGCAGTGACTTGGAGAGATAGGTTGTGGTTCTCGCCAGGTACTCCGGGCGTGTCAGAAGTTAGCAGTGACTTGGAGAGATAGGTTGTGGTTCTCGCCAGGTACTCCGGGCGTGTCAGGAAGTTAGCAGTGACTTGGAGAGATAGGTTGTGGATCTCGCCAGGTACTCGGGCGTGTCAGGAAGTTAGCAGTGACTTGGAGAGATAGGTTGTGGTTCTCGCCAGGTACTCCGGTTTCCTCAAACATTTAAAACAGGCTAGTCAAGACGAGGCCCGGTATAGAACAGAAAAACAGCGAGGATTTCAATTCTAAATTAAGTTTTCTCAGATGCTGTGAGTGTGGAAATTTCCTTTTTTCTGATAGCTTCTAAGGGACGAATATGTATTCAAAGATGTACTTTGGACTACTTATTAGTAACATGTTGCATAATGTGATTATGCCTGACAGGTATAACCTGGTTGAGAGGCATGAGTCAAGACAGATCGCGTCTATCGTGACGTAAAAACTTCCTGCCCTTGTCTCAAGAGCTGAAGTTCTAAAGCCGTATTGTAAATAGGTAAATGTACCTGGTAGCAGAGAGAAGGAACCTCAAAATTATAACTACAAACTGCACCACCAAGATTATATTATATATATATATATATATATATATATATATATATATATATATATATATATAATATAATATATATATATATATATATATATATATATATATATATATATATATATATATATATATATATATATATATATGTGTGTGTATGTGTGTGTGTATTATGTATGTATGTATGTACGGTGTGTGCATTTTCGTGTTGGAATGTACATATCCATGTAGGTATGTATGTATGTATGTACGTATGGATGTATGTGTGTATGTATCTTATATGCATGCATACATGTTTCATATAGTTAGGAGTGAATGAAAGTATGTGTGCGTGATGTAGGAGTAACTCCCTAATGAAATTATCAACCAGTGCTGCAACAAGATATTTCGATTGCCTTTGTAGTCAACTAATTTAGTGTGTAACATCTTTGTTTAATTTTCGCCATGTAACATCGATTCTAAGAGAGTTAATCTTTTTACATTCGATTTCAACATACTGGCAATGCGTCACAACGAGTATGCCACATCGCACATCAATGGAACGGAAATTGAGAATAAAGACGGAATCAGGATTCCTACTAATTGAGCAAATTAACACCTGAAACTAAGAATTCAAGCCTTTCTCTCTTAACCCATTTGCAATATAAAGTACGAACGTGTTCTGACGTGTTCTTAATTGTTTAATTGGAGTTATATTTCATTTGAAAAGAAATGGGGAGAGGGTGTGTTTAACCCAATAATAACAAAAAAAAACTCTCTCGCCGGGTACTGTGGTTTTCCTCCACTATTTACAACTGGCTATCCTCGAATTAGCCACAATTGGCATAAATGTGACGAAATTCCAAATTCCTCTCTCAAATATTCTCGAAATGTTGCTATATATTAAGCAAGTCCCTACCTGTCAGACCACAGGTACAGTGCAGACAGTTAAATCCTGCACTAAATGCGTGGGCAGCCTGGGCATGATACTCGACCGCACACCGGATTGCAATGCGGTTTCTTGGGCATAGATGCCACCACAAGTCCCAGACCTTACAACTGAACGGAGCTTTGATTTGCAAGCTAAGTGCGTCATTGAAGTGCTTGGCTTATATTTTTGACGTTATGCATAGGTATTTGTACAACCAAGCACTGTCGACTGGTGTAGTAATTAAATGCTTGTACTGTATGCTTTGGATGTGAATGGGTTATCGGGAGCCTAGGATCTTCAGTGACGGCAAAAGCATTGTCAATCTTCTCTGCGAAATGATTTGCAGCTTTGTCGTTATTTCTTTATTCTACAACAAATACCAATTAGGAAAAAATCAAAGCTTCGCTCTAGACCTGAGGCACTGCAATTACAATTCGTTCAATCAGTCCCATTATCCGCTAGACTAATCTGTCACGCACGAAATTTGTATGACGTCATGTTGGCTTACTGTATGATGACCATTTCAACATGTACATATGTCTACTTATTTCTGTCTACCTGTCTGTCTGTCTGCCTGTATATATGTGTTTGTATGTATATATGCATGTATGTATGTATGAACCTTCATTGACTGCTATTCTCAGATCGCAGAATTATTCATTCAAGGACAATTTACTTATGTACAAGCCCTTCGGGGAGTCTGCTGGCAGTTAAATTGCACTCAGAGAATGGAGTTATATTCAAAGGAAAATATGAAATATTAATATCACTGATTCGTCAGTGGCAGGACAACCCTAGAAAAACGATGCGAAACCAATTATCTTTAATCATTGGTTAATGCAGGTGGTAAATGTGGGTTAACAATTAAACATGATGCTCTGGACATTTCAAAGCTTTCACAGTAGTCACAAAAAGGCCCTACCATCCAGGTGCATGTAATATCTGCCTAATAAAGGCATACTTTGGGCTAATTTCAAATGGTGGAAATGCAAAAATAAAAACAAAACAACAACTATTGATTTATAAATTTGTACTTAACTGGAAAGTACTGTATAACTGGTTAATTTGGCGTGTACTTAAGTTGGCGTTTTTTTTCAAAAAAGTATTTTCCCTATATTTATTTTGGCGTTCTGAGCAGTCAGAACAACGCAATCTTCATGTAGACATATTTTTATGCGATCTTTAATTTGGCGTTGATGGGCATTCGCCAAAAAACGCCAAATTAAAAACCACGCTAAATTAACCAGTTATACAGTACCCGCCCTGTTATTCTCCACACACTCTGGTCATTCAGTAAAATTTACATATTTGTTCGTAATTTCATAACGCTACGAGTATTCTCGAGGGTAGGGTAGTGAAGGTATCGCATTCTACACGAACTGCGATCTTGCAGTTGGTAGACCCTACCTGTGCTGCCGCTCAGGAACACGTTGAGACCAGAATTTGGAACTTTCATTTTTTGTCAGTTTTTTTCTGCCAAATTGCGGCTAGGGCGTATTTCGGCAGTTGTAACAGGTGGAAGAATCAGAGAAATCCTTTTGTTTCGTTTGGCAATTCTTTTAATGAAATAAATATTAGAGCACACATATATCCCTGCGACCACACACTTAGGACTACCTACCTTATGTACCAAAAGTCAAAAAGCTCTGCTAACAGATATGAAATTGATAAATGAGATGTTAAACCGGCCGAAGCTCATGTCATTTGCAGTCGTCCTAGTTATTCTCCACGAACTTTGGTCATTCAGTTAAATTTACATATTTGTTAGTAATTTCTTAATGCTACGAGTATTCTCAGGGTTAGGGTAGTGAAGGTATCGCATGCTTATGCGATCTTGCAGTTGGTAGACCCTGCTTACGCTGCCGTGCAGGAACACGCTAAAACTTAAATTTGGAATTTTCATTTTTGGTCATTTTTTATGCCAAGTTGCTGCTAGGGCGCATGTAAGTAGGTGTGGATGATAGGGAAACCAATCCGCCGCTTGGTTTCAAGTCTAAGGCATCAATCTTTCATGCCCCAGCAAGGACTCAGATTCAGACAGGGTTAAGAGACAGCTAGCAGTCATTGGTAGTGCCGTGGTCCACACGGCAGGCCACGGTCAAGGTCAGTGAAGGGTGTCGGGGCGAACCACCGACATAACACACCCTCACCCAAAATTTGCATTACCCTCGCGCTCCCGATCTGATGACAAATCGAGAGGGAGCCCAAGAGAACGCAACAATTTTGATTGTGCTTGCCTTACTGAAGCCAATGATGCTACTTATATACTTAGGTAGATTGGAGTACAGTAATGTGCTTAGAGTAGTTGACCAAATTTTAACTTTTGCAAGTTATTTGATTGAATAAAACTGTTTAACTTTAACTTTATCGAAATTGTAAATACTTTAGAATATTTCCATTGAAAGAAATATTCTTAATTTTGTCACATTGCCGAATTAGGTACCTTTTTTCTGTGGGTGTATTTGCATCTTGTTTTATCGCCGCTCATGGCTATTAATAGAGCACAGTTCCGCATTTGTCATTCGTCGACCGTGATTGGGTCACATTTTCGAAAATTATTTACTTTGCGTATGCCACGATATAAAAACACATTTGAAGTTAGTTAGTGTTATACTATTTTTATCTATCTATTAAAGTGTTGATAACTGTTCTAATGTAATACTTTTGTTGGGAAATGTTAAGAGCTGGTTCTTCATCTCATTTCAAGCATAACTAAAATGACTGGAGAAGAGTCAGCAGGAACCACTGACTTCTCCTGAAAATGTGTTTTTAATATAGAGGGTAATAAACAGTATTATTATACCTCAATTGAAGATCGTAAGCCGTGATTGGCTGACTTAACAGTGAACAATCATCATGTTGCCTGATGCCATCAGTGAGGGCTTCACGTTGCCCGTTGCCACTAGCGACACCTAGCGGGGAATGTGTGAATCACCAGTCATCTGTGACCTTGGGAGGATGGTTTTCCCTCGGGCTCCGCCCTCGGGAAAACCATCCTCCCTCGGGGAAACATTCCATCATGTTACCCCCACTGGCATGGCATATTTGTATAATATATATATATATATATATATATATATATATATATATATATGTATATATATATATATATATATATATATATATATATATATATATATATATATAAAGAGAGAGAGAGAGAGAGAGAGAGAGAGAGAGAGAGAGAGAGAGAGAGAGAGATTCATTTATTTATTTCCACGTCATAGTCCAATTTCAAGACTAACTCTTTAGCATAAATGAAATAACAAAATATAATGTTTACCCCAACAAACGTTCTCTGCAGCAGTTGTGTGTCTTTGATAGGGTTGTCTAAACCATGAGTTCGATGGCAAATAGGGCATGTACTGGAGTGCAAAATGATATGGCAATCGAGTCCATAAATATTCGCAGTAACACACATCAGCATGTCTGGCCATTCATAGATGGGAGAATTATACAAGCGACAAACCTGTTGGATCGTATCTTAACCCATCAATGCTCACAGCAGCCGAAACCAGCCTGACAATTTTGATGAAACATTTCTGGTTAAAGCATAATTGACCAAATATTTCAACGAGAAATGTTGATCAGAACATTACCGACAACTCTCCTTCAAATATTTTGTAAACTCATTCTCAATTCTAAAGTTATCGTCAAAAGTAACTTTGATTCAGACGACAATATTTGTAGGAACTCTTCAGCAGTAATGGGTTATAAGCCCATAGTTTCCACCGACCGCTCTACAACCTCAAGCGAGGATGATTTCCGGCTTAGATCCGTTCTCTGGAGAATTGGCAAGATGGCCGACATTTCCGCGTTCTTTCACGCAGCGTTCATTTAATAAAGCGCTCGGATGACTCGCCCAAAGAGCAATATCAAGCAGGAAACCCTGACAATGAGTTAATCTCGACTAGCAATTTACCAATATGTTCTCACATTCTTGCCGTAAAGAGCGTAAAGAAGCGAACTTATTTGTGCAATTTTGACACGATGCAGGTTCGGAAGGAATTGAATGAGTGGGGTTGGTCCATGTCGAAGATGCGATTACTCTATATGTGACATCCCGATCCAACTGGCGAAGATAGAGCACTACATGTCAAAGGGTCAAGATCAATTCACTTCAAGATTATTCACAATAGCCTTATGACATATAAAACTTTGCTAATATGACTAATAAAATGAGATTAGTAGATGATCCCAAATGTTTGTACTGTGAAAGTATCTGAGATTGATAAGTAATATTTGGGATAAATGATGGTGATAATTTGTCAATACGGTAATTATAGAGTAAACAATTTTTTAAAAGATTCCAGTGTTTTAAATTATCCTAAAGCATGTGTTAGTAAAAAAAGTTTAAAAAAGTAAAACAAATCCAGTGTTATAAATTATCTTAAAACATGTGTTAGTATTTTCTTTCTAAATTTCAGTGTTATAAGTTGTCCTAAAACTTAAAAAATTGTTATAAAATTAAAAAAAAAATTCCAGTGTTTTAAACTATCCTAAAACATGTGTAAGTAAAAGATTTAAATAAAATATTTAAAAAAATTCCAGTGTTTTAAATCATCCCAAAACATGTGTTAGTAAAAGAATTCCAGTGTTTTAAATTATCCCAAAATATGTGTTAGTATTTTTTTTAAAAAAGAGCCAGTGTTTTAAATTATCTATATTTTATCTTATTTACTAGAAATGTTTTAGTATAATTCAAAACACTGGAATTTTTATTTTTATTTTTTTACTAACACATGTTTTAGGATAATTTAAAACACTGGAATATTTTTAAATTTTTTTACATTTTTTCATTAACACATGTTTCAGGATAGTTTAAAACGCTTGATTTTTTTTTACAAACACATGTTTTAGGATAATTTATAACACTGGAACTTTTTTTAATTTTTAATTTTTTTTTACTAACACATGTTTTACTAGATATATCATCCCCGGGATATTGTCCGGGGGGATATTGGAACGGGTGGATTTTGTCCAGCGGGGGTTTTGTCCTGGGGGATATTGTCCGGGGTAAATTGTCCGGGGGGATATTGTCCTAGAACCATAGGTTAGCTCACTAAACAAATGCATGGACATGGCCACGCCTAGTCTGTAAGTAAAGTGTGCTACAGGAAACGTAAATTCCTGTCCTGTCTGAGCCTAATGTGCGTAAAAGCATGGATGTAAGCCTACGGAAGGGTTCGTGTAACATGAGACGAAGAGCTAACACATCAGTTGTTCATCCTTTGGCCTCGTGCCTTTACGGTAAGTATACCTACGCGCGAGTCACTTATTATTACGCCATAGTAATTACCTCTCGTTTTACATTCATTTCTCATTCTGCGAAACAAACACTGCTCCTTAACCCCATAGCTGCTGGTGGCTAATTTGGTCAATAAAAATAGGGTGAAAACAGCTGAAAAGTGACTGAAACCCTGGCAGGTGGGTACTCATATGTAAGTACTCAATGAGAGCTTTCAAATGAATACCAACATGACAGGATTTAGATGATTTCCAAATTTTTTAGAGTTCTTGCGCCTTAGACGAAAGTAGTCTCAGTATTAAAAGGGTTAATGATGATGATGATGATATTTTTGATGACAGCGTATGTTTATTTATTTACTATATAGAGAGACAAGAAAAAATCATAATACAACTAGTAACCCTAGGAAATATAAATTGCAATGAAATAAAGAAAAAAAACTTAGGTGATTGGCAAAATGAAATAAACATTCAAATCCCTCTGGCTCGAGAGACTTGCATGAACTAACATATATTACTCAATACTCATATAATGCAAAGGAAACTTGACATCACTGTACAATGGTTGGGCAAATGATGATTATGCGATGATTATAATATTCATGGTTGTAACACCCTGCCGACTGTGGTGATATCTTTTTGACAAGAGCCTATATGGAAAAAAATCAAAAGGAGAAAAGTTGACATGAACTTTTTCAACAACTTATTTTCCAAATAGTTTGTGAATTTATGCTTAACTCCGAAGTTATTGTTAAAAGTTGTAGACGACACTTTTTATGGTTCCTAGACATGAATAAGTCACAGTAATAGATCAACACCACAACTACATATTCATTGAATCAGAGTTGCAATTCCCAGTTTGGCTCCCATTGCAGTGGGTAAAACTTGTCTTAACATGTAACGAGCATTATTATGAGCGATTCCTAGGTCACGTGACCATGATAAGTACATGCTGCAATGATAGAACAGTAAACTAAAATCTATATAAAGCGAATGTTATGTTGTCTAAACGTTTAGCCCATGGTATCTTTACGTTGTATTTGTCAAAAAATATATAGAAAACAGCAGTTTGATTGCGAAATAAAAAGGTCTATATTATGGGACGCCACGCGGTATGTGTATCTTAAATGGGGCTAGCCTGAGAGCCGAGTGATCTAAGGCGCTGCTATCTTGCATCACGGCCAGAATTCTATTCACGCCAGTGACAGGTGGAAAGCTGCCAGTGACCTGGAGGCAGGCAGTAGTTTTCGCCGGATACTCCGCTTACCTTCTTCTTTGCTGGTTTCTGCCTAACTCCCAGTCACTGGCAACTTTCTCACATGCCACTGCCATGAATCGCATTCGGTCAATGGTGAAAGACAGCTTACAATCAGTGGCAACGCCTTAGTAATCACCGTATAACCCCAAGTCACTGGCAACTTTCCTGCATGTCCTGGACGGGATTAGAACCCGGGCAGTGGTGAGAGATAGCGAGCAGTCAGTGGCGATGTCATAGACCACTGGGCAATCAGAGCTGAGCGCCTTTGATTAATGGGGTTGAGAAGTTCACGCTATCATGACATCGTCGCCTCATCGACCTACGCTACGTTTAACCCATTAACGCTCGCAGCGGCGAAAAGGAGCCCGACAATTTTGGTGAAATCTTTCAGATTAAAGCAGAATTGGCAATATATTTGAAGGAGAAATGTTTATCAGAACAGTACCAAAAACTCCCCCTCAAATATTTCCTACAATCCTTTTCAATTCCGAAGTTATAGTCATAAGTATTATTGATCCAGACGACATTTTCCGGAGGAACTCATAAGCAGTAACGGGTTAACATAGCGAAATTTTGACCCATGGATGTCACCGTGTATTTTGTTACAAGGATGGATAACGGCAGCTTAAATGATTACTCTGGTGAAAGTCTACAGCCGAGGCTCCCTCGACATAGCACGCAT
>OZ012688.1:3199705-3204705 GCA_963942565.1 Maea johnstoni | reverse complement strand
TTATGACCAGAGACTCATGACAGCAACCTTATATTTCTACTCACCAATTGGTATACTCTAAATCCTGGCGAACTTTATGCATGACGTCATGGAAACTTGTGATCTTGGTATCCCCTACCTAGGGTTAAGTTATGGTTAGGAATCAGGTCTAGGGTTAGGGCTAGAGTTATGGTTATGTAACCCTAAGGGTGCATTCTCATTGCAGACAGGACATACTTGGGACCCACAGGAACTGGCCGAATGTCTTGGTTCTGGCTGTTCTGCGTCATTTTCGGGGCAGAATTGCAAGACAACACTAATTCTTAAGACTGTCCTCGACGTATCCCAGACTTTAAAAAATTGATCGTGATTATGTCGCGGACAAACTTAAGAATTATACAAGTTCCTGGTGACTTTGTGGTATAAACCAGGAACTGATCCCGACATTCTGGATTAAGTCTCCTTTAATTCTTGAGAATGTCGGGGACATTCTCAAGAATCATAAGATTAGAAGAAAATATCACAATTTGTGGTTCAGGAACTTGAAGAATGTTATAAGTATATCTCAAGTCTTTCTAATTTAGGGGGGACATGTCTGGGTTGTGTCCCCGACTGTTCTTGGCGTGAACATCCGGGTATTTTTGGTGAGGTCAGCCATTTCTTGTAGCAGACTACACCCAGACTCAAAGCAGATCAGAACGGAGACCATTCTTGGCGAAATTTCCATTGAATAAGCACATATATCCTACGGAAATGGATATAAACAGAGGTGCTGATGATCAAATGTTGGTTCTTGCTGCAGCAGCCGTTGCAATTGATGAGGAACAACTGCAAAGTTCTTGTACTTCTTAAGTCTGCCCCCTGTGAGACGTCTCACAGGGGACAGACTTAAGAATCAAACAAGAACTCCACGAAACAGGGGCCAGAATAACTTAAGAACTTCCAAAACTCCCCGAACCCCACGAAGTACATAAAAGTTCTGGGAGTTCTGGGAGTTCTCAAGACTGTCCTGTCGGCAATGAGAATGAACCTTAAACCTAACCCTAACCCAAGGTAAAGGATTTTAATATCACCAGTTTCCATGACGTCATGCATAAGGTTCGCCAGGGTTTAGAGTTTACCTTACTAATTAGGGTTAAAATAAAATGAACGCATAACGCTTTATGACAATACTAATCTGCAGATATATCAACATCACTTTTTAAACTGTAGTTCCTACCTGGGTGTATTAACCATTTTCTTCTTAAGTGTCCCTCAAGAAATTGTTAGGATACTTTAAGCAATAACTTAAATAATGAAATAATCTTACAGACTATTTTGAAAGAGAGTTGTGGTTTATGTTCTTATCAACACTTCTTCACATATTTTCATTCCTATGCTTTCACCTGCGAGATTTCATCAAACGTGTGAGGCTGCTTATGGCTACTGCGAGCATTTCTGGGTTAATGTGCCTCTTGGAAACATCAGTTGTGCTAGTTGCTGGATAACTCTGGTATCATGTGTGCCATGTAGTATCAGGTTAATTGAACACCGGTCCAGTGCCAAATCTACATAAGCTTTTTGACTTGACGAGTGCACAGCATATTTACCATCCCAGTGAGGATTATTCAGCATGGCTAGATAAAAGTTTGGATCAATGGATGAGGGATATCATTGTCTGACATTCACATGAAAGCACCGTCAGATGGATAGTGATATCTCTTGTTTTAAGTTTGTTTAGCGTGCGTAGCATTCAACTTTACAGTTTTTTTGACTTTCTGTTTCTTCTTTCGATGTCCCAATGTGTAGCGCCTGTCCTCTATTTACCTCTTTCTAGTAATTTCCCATCATCATTTCGTTATTTGAAGATGCTTTAAGGTACGATTTTGTTTATTTTTGGTACAGTCCAATCCATGAACATTCGACAATTTTTTGGTAACGTACGATGGTTCAGGTGTGAACGGCAGAATTCTTCTCAAAAGATTCTGCTGTTTTTGGAAGATCAGTGAAAAAAATGAACTTTTTCCCATCTTTTCTATTAAAACAGCGGATATTTTTTCTGTCGTTCACACTTGCACCATCGTAGAAAGGTGCGAAAAAAATTCAAAAATCTTTTTTCCCAAATCATGTTGGGAAAAGTATTTGAATTTTTTTCTGCCTGTCACGTATGCGCTGTCAAATTTAGTGCTCTGATCACAAGATATCACCAGAACAGATGGAAGGCTTTGGGAGCTACAGCCACAAAAGTGTCAATGCAGGTGATCCCTCTCAGACCCTCATTACAGTCCACGAGAAAACAGCAAAGCCGTGTTCGGAAACCGCTCCGCTTTAAAAAGTGCAAATCCATTCAGAAACGCCACGCAGAAAACCCGTTTGCATTGATTTGTACTTAAACACACGTTTCCTCCTTCGAATGAGAAAAGTTTTAATTAAGTCAAATCCCGCGAGATTTCGCCGGCGCCGCCATCGTTGAATCATGTGAGGGTTGCTGCAGGTCGCCCCGGCCACTTAGCCATTGCCTGAGTGCGTGCGCTCAGGTTGTAGTGCTAGATGTAAAACATGGCACTTTACCATGCTCGGAACGAGAGCTGTTCTCATTGCAGGGAAATAACGATGCACTGGTAATTAATGTTAATTCTACGAGAATATTGAATAACAAGTACTTCCAGTGTGCATAAACCACACTTAAACACAGATATGGTAAGATAAGGTTAGGATACTAGTATACTGTCTGATTGTCTATTGTCTACTATGGATGTAAAGATATAGGTAACGCAGTTCTAATCAAAAGACAAAGTAGTCATTCAGTCATTCTCGAAATAAGGTATTTTGTGATTGTAGCGACCTTGATAAGATGATAAAGAAATGATTATGAGTTCATGAAGTCTTGACCCTATACACACACATATATATATATATATATATATGTATATATATATATATATATATATATATATATATATATATATATATATATATATATAAATATATATAGGTGTGTGTGTGATAAAATGATAAAGAATATATATATATATATATATATATATATGTGTGTGTGTGTGTGATAAAATGATAAAGAAATGATTATGAGTTCATGCAGTCTTGACTCTATACATATATTCACCATATATATATATATATATATATATATATATATATATATATATATATATATATATATATATATATATATATATATATATATGTGTGTGTGTGTGTGTGTGTGTGTACATATATCTTTTTCATGACAAGAAATCCTAATTGAAGTAAAGCGAGTACATATATATACTATATATATATATATATATATATATATATAGTATATATATATATATATATATATATATAAATATATATATATATATATATATATATATATTCAAAATTGGGTTAAACACCACTATGAATCATCATTTAGAACCTTTGATGTTTTGGATCTGAGAAAATACTTTGGTCTGTCTTTTGTCAGTACAGTTTACCGCACATTGCGTCAGATCTTCATGTAGGTACGGGCTTATGGACGGCACGGCTAGAATGGGAGGAACTCAACGCTAAGAGGGATGTCTGAAACATGACTCTTCACTGCAGCCGTACGTACTTTAACTCAAGGAGATTTCGTTAGATGCCTGCGTCGAGTTGAGTGAATGCCATCTCTACGAGTGATGTGCAGCCGGCGTGCGTGTAAGTTAATCCCCCAGTCTGGGGCTGAATCTTCTCATTAGGGCCGCTGAACAGAATCTCTCGTCGCGTCACTCAGCCAGGCCTGGGCCTACCATTCATAAATACTTGTTGCTGTCGTCGAGAT
Source organism: Maea johnstoni (assembly GCA_963942565.1). Taxonomy (NCBI): domain Eukaryota; kingdom Metazoa; phylum Annelida; class Polychaeta; order Spionida; family Magelonidae; genus Maea; species Maea johnstoni. The sequence goes on along the minus strand of OZ012688.1, from coordinate 3,200,942 downwards.
GCGTGGGGAATGAGAAGTCTCTCTCTCTCTCTCTCTCTCTCTCTCTCTCTCTCTCTCTCTCTCTCTCTCTCTCGCGCGCTCTCTCTCTACTAGAGCTAGTACTATTTTGAAGGAATTTCATAAGGCTGATAACAGCAGTGAGTTTCACGAAGATCTCCCAAAAGGACATACCCTGCATATCATATTCCCAATATTTCAATGTTAATGATAAAATCCATAGGGAGACTGCATTTAATGACCGTGTGCACTGGTGAGTCACAAGGAGGTGTCTGTGCGCATGCGCCCATTTATGGAATAAGCCGCCTCGTGGACCTAGACCATCGTGTTAAAATTCCACAGTTCCCATACTTTCAGAATTCGTGGCATTCAACCGAAGTGGCACTTGCAATCCTAAATGCAATTTTCCAATATGAATCTGAAAGTTCGATAATATCACCACTGTACACGTAAATTAACTAAGGAAAATTATATTTGAGTATCCTCTCGTTTGCATTTTGTATTGTCTACAACAGTTTGCACCTGACACTGCTGTTATTATTGGTTTATACTCCATTTGTTAGAGATGTGTGTTATGGAAAGGAGGTATGTGTGTATGCACACACACAAACACACGCATATGTATGTATATATATATATATATATGTATATATATATATATATATATATATATATATATATATATATATATATATATATATATATATATAATATATATATATATATATATATATATATATATATATATATATATATATATATATATATATATATATATATATATATATATATATATATATATATATTATATATATATATATATATATATATATATATATATATTATATATATATATATATATATATATATATATATATATATATATATATATATATATATATATATATATATATATATATATATATATATATATAATATATATATATATATATATATATATATATATATATATATATATATATATATATATATATATATATATATATATATATATATATATATATATATATATATATATATATATATATATATATATATATATATATATATTATATATATATATATATATATATATATATATATATATATTATATATATATATATATATATATATATATATATATATATATATATATATATATATATATATATATATATATATATATATATATATATATAATATATATATATAATATATATATTATATATATATATATAT
>OZ012688.1:3177699-3195199 GCA_963942565.1 Maea johnstoni | reverse complement strand
AGTGAGCAGTTAGTGGCAACGCCTTAGACCACTCGGCTATCAGGGCAGGCCCTCAGTGGTGAGAGACATTGAGCAATCAGTGGCAACGCCTTAGACCACTCGGCTATGAGGGCAGACCCTCAGTGGTGAGAGACCTTGAGCAGTCAGTGGCAACGCCTTAGACCACTCGGCTATCAGGGCAGACCCTTAGTGGTGATGGACAGTAAGCAGTTAGTGGCAACGCCTTAGACCACTCGGCTATCAGGGCAGGCCCTCAGTGGTGATGGACAGTGAGCAGTTAGTGGCAACGCCTTAGACCACTCGGCTATCAGGGCAGACCCTTAGTGGTGATAGAAGGTGAGCAGTTAGTGGCAACGCCTTAGACCACTCGGCTATCAGGGCAGGCCCTCAGTGGTGATGGACAGTGAGCAGTTATTTGGCAACGCCTTAGACCACTCGGCTATCAGGGCAGACCCTTAGTGGTGATGGACAGTGAGCAGTTAGTGGCAACGCCTTAGACCACTCGGCTATCAGGGCAGACCCTTAGTGGTGATGGACAGTGAGCAGTTAGTGGCAACGCCTTAGACCACTCGGCTATCAGGGCAGGCCCTCAGTGGTGATGGACAGTGAGCAGTTAGTGGCAACACCTTAGACCACTCGGCTATCAGGGCAGACCCTTAGTGGTGATGGACAGTGAGCAGTTAGTGGCAACGCCTTAGATCACTCGGCTATCAGGGCAGGCCCTCAGTGGTGATGGACAGTGAGCAGTTAGTGGCAACGCCTTAGACCACTTGGCTATCAGGGCAGACCCTTAGTGGTGATGGACAGTGAGCAGTTAGTGGCAACGCCTTAGACCACTTGGCTATCAGGGCAGACCCTTAGTGGTGATGGACAGTGAGCAGTTAGTGGCAACGCCTTAGACCACTTGGCTATCAGGGCAGACCCTTAGTGGTGATGGACAGTGAGCAGTTAGTGGCAACGCCTTAGACCACTCGGCTATCAGGGCAGACCCTTAGTGGTGATGGACAGTGAGCAGTTAGTGGCAACGCCTTAGACCACTCGGCTATCAGGGCAGGCCCTCAGTGGTGAGAGACAGCGAGTAGTCAGTTGCAATGCCTTAGACTACTCGGCCATGGGGACAGACCTGCTGTTCACCATACTACTCTTTTATCTCATTGTCCGGCGATGTCCATTCTTGCAGGTTTCACAATATACAGATTACTATTCATTTAACCCGTATGCATGCTGGTGGCTAATTTGGCCAAACTTAAAATGATGCAAAATAAACCTGAAACCCTGGCAAATAGGTACTCATCTGAGAGAACTCTGTGAGAGCTATCCATGAATACCAGCATGACAGGATTTGGATGGTTTTCAAAACATCTTTGTGTTTTTGTGCTTTGGACGAAAGTAGCCTCAGCATTGGAAGGGTAAATACTAGTTTACTGCCTTTAAATCTGGATGAAATATGTTGTATTGCGACCAGTATTACCATTGATTCTATGTAAAATCTTAACTAGTTAGCAGTGATTGGTGGAGGAGCCTGGAGTACCCGGGGGATATTGACGACGTCATTCCCATTGAGTCTGAATATCTCTTTACAAATGTTATTCGAAAATTACTAAATTTGATATATAATCCAAGTTATCAGACCAAGCGTGTACTCCTGTGACAAATGGAATAGCTTGGCTGGCTTGATCAAGTTGGTCTTAGATACGGGCGTTTTGCCAATAAGCCAGTAGCGTAAATTGCAAGGGCGGAGCTCTCCTTTAATCACAGAAGCAACATAAACCAGTTGGCGGCGGTAGATGTCCAATCTAAACAGATCGATCGATCGCACATCCTTCCTTGGGCCCCGTATGGCATCAATGCGGCCCTTGTATTTGGCAGCCGCCCTTTCGCGCAGTTGCTAAATGATAGTACATAACAAACTAAGTGTGTAATCAATGTAACGTCGATTTATTTTCACAAAGAAATCTCCCCGTCTCTCTATCACCGATGTAGATCGGTTTTTATGATATACCCTAATGAGTTGAATGCAGGGAACGCATGTAAATATGAAATATAACTCTTTCTTTGGAAAAGATATGTTTTGTTCCTCGTGTATATGAGTCTCTATCAGTGTTATTTGTAACTGCCATAAAGTACTCCTTTTGTTATTATAATTTGTGTCCTTGTCACTATAATTTACCACTGCTCTGTGTGAAGTAGTCGTCCAATGTGATTTTCTGTTTAAGTTGGCTTTTGATTTTGTTACACCTTTTTGATCTCTGAGGATCTGCTTTTTGACCCAGATGAAAAGATGATGTGTTTATAACCTATATGATTGTGTACAGTTTTTACATGCAGTCAATAAACAACATACACTACTACAATACAATACAATGTTCATTGGTTCCTCACTGGTATGCGCCTTTGAGCATGTTTATGTGGAAAGGGCGCAATATCAAATGACAATATTATTATTATTATTATATTTTTGGTACGATCTACGTTAACTTGGCATTCTACAGCTTGTGAAATTTGAATAAAGCATTTGAATAAAGAGACTGCAATTTATAATTTAAAGCTACATATACATGATATATCAAAGGAACCTGTCAGGAGAGCCCTAAATATTGCTTATATTAATGAAAAAACACACACTGACTTAGCTTTAGCAATATAAAATTACCGTTTTTGCTAATGAAGACTTTACCAATATGTTCGTACAAGTACATGCTATTAGTAAAGAGAACATTGAATATGGTGAATGGACAATCAATCATTCATTACATGCAACAAGGGAAACAATCAAAAACATGAATTTTACTACTTGTGCAGCTCCGTTTGAAATTGTTTAGGCCTCTTATGAAAAATCACGATTTTAGAATCACAATTAATAATCTCATGAAACTGTAGGCGTTGCACTTTGGCCAAAACTGATTTTGTGCCTCAGTGTACAATTCAAATATTTGCAAATTGTTTTTGGAGAATGGCCAATAAGTTCAGGCTGCCCTGGGAGTTAGTTGAAAGTGATCACAGAAGTGAATTCCCAGATACGCTAGAATAATGAAAGCCAGACCTGGGCCTTGACTGGCACAGATATTTCATACGCGGCATCGATTGAATACGAGGGCATTCACCGGTGTGTAGACTCTCTGCATACTCGTCTTCCGGGACTCAGTGGCCGTGCTGGGATTACCAGGATAATCCCTCATGATTACACTGCTGACAACACGATGGATTGTCGTGAAAAGAGGACCTAATCACGGATGAGATTAGCATATTGTATCATATGCGTATTTTTGAAATTCAAAGGTTATTTGATATTTTGAATTGATCTCGATTTTTTCAAAAACTGATTATTCTATTTGTCCATAATGATAATAATGATAGGTGTGATACGGATAGAAGCAACTCTTTGCATATTTTATTAGTTTTTTTTCTAAACCTTTGTAAAGATTTGTAAAAATCGAATCAGTTCATAAGAATATCATTGAAGGCATCCATTGAAAATTATTTTCACTTTCAAGTTTTCACTAAAAGGGTTATAGAGATATCGTACAGACAAGGTATATCCCTATGTAACTCTCTTAGTGCAATATATCCTCAAACGACCTCGCAATCCACACAAGGTTACTAAAATATAATTATTTCGTGGAAATGATATTAAAAAGCACTCCTGAAATCTTAAATTATTGGACCTATGGGCTCTGGAGATTTCGGACACACGATGTTTAGGCATTTGTATTATCTCCCTAAATCTAAACGAGTCCTCCATAGCAAAACGTTATCATTTCATGTGTAGATTGAGCAGTCAGTGTCAATGACTGAGATCATTTAGCTGACGAGACAAGTATTTGTCCACAGTGGTAAGAGACACCAAGAGAGCCGGGCCCTCAGGGGAGAGACATCAAGCAGTCAGTGGCAACGCATTAATAGATGACTCGGCTATCAGGACAGGCCCTAACGGGTTAGAATTAGCAAGTAGCCAATGCCGCCTTAGACCACTCGACTATCAGGGCGGGCCCTAACGGGTTAGAATTAGCAAGTAGCCAATGCCGCCTTAGACCACTCGACTATCAGGGCGGGCCCTAACGGGTTAGAATTAGCAAGTAGCCAATGCCGCCTTAGACCACTCGACTATCAGGGCGGGCCCTAACGGGTTAGAATTAGCAAGTAGCCAATGCCGCCTTAGACCACTCGACTATCAGGGCGGGCCCTAACGGGTTAGAATTAGCAAGTAGCCAATGCCGCCGTAGACCACTCGACTATCAGGGCGGGCCCAGAATAGGTTAACCTTGAATAACGACTACCGTTTACATCATACACTCAACAATCTGCTCTTCGCTTCATCCAGATTAGAATGAAATCGAATTTAAAAGATGCATTACCTTCAATTATTCTACGCTATTTCCATCAAGCATGCTAAACATCCGATAAATTGGAAGTTAATTACATAAGGGGACTACACTGATCCGATTTTCTCAAAAAAAAATTCAACATTTCTTCTGCTAAGTCCTTCCGCCATGGGCACTGCTCATTTGAGGATGACGTCTTAGGCCTGATGAGAATGACAGGAGCGCGTGAGAAGAGACTTTGCTGTCTATACATGTATCCCTTGTAGGAGCACCTAACCTTTGTGCAACGTCGGAAATGGGGACCCGTCTATCCATCAGCAAGCCCTCTAAGTATTGGAATTTGGATGTGTGTGTACTTGTATAGCCAACTTTTCGGACATCTTAAGGCGAAATCTAGCCTAGCTACAAGGCTCTACTCTGTTTTTATTTCTTTATATATAAATGCCTGCACCTATACTACATAGGGACTTGTGGCCTACTGTTTGGCCATTTAGTTCACACTTTTGCCACACGAGGAAGATTAGTGAAAGTATTTCCAACTGACCTCCTAGTATAACGCAGTGCCATCTATACACAAGGGAGGACATTTTAATATGGCTAGGCGAAATCGTGATCAATTTTGGATAAAAACAGTCGTAGAATCTATTGAAAACCACCGACTAATCAGATTGGCGTATCTGACAATTTTATTCCATATTTAGAGTCAGCTTTGAACCCATAATCTAAGCCTTGAATTACCTAGGATACGATTAGTTTACTAGTATATGTTTTCCAAAATATGCTCTGTGCCGTCTCTTACATACGATGTGATCAATATAAGATAGGGTACAGGTGTCCCTTTAACACAGGTTTCCTTATTTTCACCAACGTACAGTACCATTACGTGGACAAGAGAAAGTTTGAGATGAGGTATAACTTTTCAAACATTCAAAGAATTTGATATACCGAAGATATTGGAAAGTGAATCCATTTGCAAATACTCTTTAGCATGCTGTCCACGTTCTGATGTAATGGTAATGAGAAGTATTCGATCAAAGCGACTTAAAGGTGCACATTTCCAACTCTCTGAAGTTAATGGCATTCACACACTAGAGAGATGTACCAGGTGTATGTTTCCCTTATAAGCCATGCTTGATCCTCTTAGCTTAGAGAAGAACCCACTGTGAAATGATCTTGTAGAATCAGAAACACACCTGCGCCTAAGTAACGTATCATGATTCAGGATTATGTTGAATTAGAATTAGAATTGTAAGACCTACGGGAATAATACTGCTCAAGAGGTTCTCTGGAATTTGACTTTTGTTGATTTGAAAATGATTTGAAAATGATTTTACAAAATATTTGTAGGGGAGTTGTTGGTAGTTTTCAAGTTAACATTTCTCTTTTAAATGAATTCCCAACTACACTTTTGCTAAAAAGATCATCAAAAATGTCCGGTTGTTTTCGGCTACTGCGGATTAATGGGTTAACAACTTAGTCAAAATATTCTTGAAATACTGTAGATTCACAAAGGATTGTGTAGAGTAAATTTTGCGTTTTTTTAACTTTGCGAATTGGCCGCAACATGGAGTTCCAGCTATATACTTATAGTGGCAACACTAATTATTGCGAATTTAAATTCGTCCGAGTCTAAACGCTAAAAAACACAAAAATTAAACTAACGCAATCTCTTCCGAATTTACAGTAGTGCTTATTGGATAGGAATTGCCGATATCTGAGGGACTATTTGTACGCTCCAGGTGTAAATAGGTTACTAACGTACAGTGCTTTTCGAAACGCCTGTGTCCTCCTAGAGAATATCACGTTCTATAGTTTTGCAAATTCTATCAGGGAATTCCTCATGTTTTCTCACAAAGTTTTCGAGAGATGCAAGAATATCGATCTTTTGACAAAAACTAGAGATGCAATGGAAGTGTGGAGGAAACGAATGCAAAACAAGATCCTGCAGTGTATTCGTATGGGAAAAATGAATAAACTAAACTTAGGGTACAGTGTAGCCATTTAATTCGTGCACCAGTCGACTGGACGTCAGAGAGTACCTGGTTGAACAACATCCATGATTAACATTTCAAAAAATAAACCAAGTACACCAATGACCAACATGGCTTGCGAATCAAAGGTATGTTCAGTAATGAAGTCACTCATACATCCATGCTCAGGTAACGGGATGGCAATCGGGCGTGCGGTCGTGTATTGTGTCCGGGGCTGCCCATATATTTAGTGCAGGAATTGATATTGGCACTGTACCTACATTGATAAACGTACGTTAGGAGGTGTATGGATTAGATTAAGTTGTGGCTAAATTGATGCAGAATGTTTCCTGTTCATGCGATGTATTTCATGACATCAGACTCGAAAGTCAGCTCTGTGAGATGATAGCAAAATCGAAATCGACCTAAAATTGCGATGTTTCACTTGAAAGGGGAAATAACAGAACACAATCATGGTGTCAATTTAAAGATAAATGTTAAAACAGATATGCATATTTTCTGATGTATATGTGTACTAGTATTTCATTTCAAAAGAGATGGTCAATGAAATACTATACTATACTATAATTGAATGTAGTTCTGGATGCAGAAATTGTACGATATAATTATCATTATTACATGAACATGAACACTGATAATAATATGTACGTGTATCATTGGCTTGGTCAAAACTTTATGACCACTCCATGTACATGTAATGTAGGTCTTTGACCAGTCAAACAAAGAAACTGTTGTGAACTGCGAATAATTTTACACTGATTACTACACATCAGCAGTGTCTATATATTCAAGAGGGTCAAGTGCCTTAATAAAATAGACACTTCCTAATAGCCAAGCAATGGCTAGCTTCAGGTTAGCAACATGAATGAATGAATAATCGGAGATCATTCCATATAATGAATATACACCAAATGGATAACCCAGAATATACATGTATGTCATACTAGTACACATACAAACACATACTAACACAATCAACCCTGTAATTATCATTTGTGAGATCGTTCCCTATCTTTCCCAGATGTTTTGAGCTGACATTACCCTAAACTGACCCAAACCTTAATCAGACTGAAAACGAGAAAGATGTGTTAAAACATTGTGAGATCGGTCTCACAACGTACCCATGCTTCAAAGACGACTATCATTTTAGATTTGGAGGTGATATCACAACTCAGAAATACGTACACAGACATACACACACACATGTATATATATATATATATATATATATATATATATATATATATATATATATATATATATATATATATATATATATATATATATATATATATGTATATATATATATATATATATATATATATATATATATATAGGTATATATATACATATATATATATATAAGTATATATATGTATATATATATATATATATATATATATATATATATATATATATATATATATATATATATATATATATATATATATATGTATATATATATATACATATATATATTTGTATATATATATATATATATATATATATATATATATATATATATATATATATATATATATATATATATATATATATATATATATATATATATATATATATATATATATATATATATACCATAGTATACACATGGGCGCGCGGATCTGTGTAGCGTAATCAACGACCTATTTTCTAGTGCCTTCAAAGGCCATCTCCAATGCATAAAACCGACAACCCGTGCCCATGGTAAACCATGCAACACAAACATAGATCCTATTTGCTGTGAAGGTTTATAGAGTATAGCAATCATGAGACTCACCTCTTCCCAAGGAATTCCTCTTATATGATAAGTGATAAGCCAGAAGCATGCTGCTGACCGCATTAGCTCAGTTCATGAGCTCACAGCTCATAAATAGCAAAACAGCCTCACCCGTGTGACAGAAAGCAATTTCATCTAGGGAAAATGTTTTCCTAACGTGGGTATGATGGGAAAATAGAAGATCGGAATTTGATGTCAATTTCTCTAAATTGGTCACTTGGGGGCAATTGATAATCTTTCTGATGATGTCAACGAGGTATACCTCATGAATGAGGTCGTATAATGGCATCCCAGGGAGTAGTATTGGAATGAGGGATTCATATATTTGGTTGTTTGCACTATGATCATAAGAATGATCCCTAATAGACGCTATAAGAACAAGAAGTAGGATACGGAATGTAAGCATAGAGAAAGCGTCATATATAATATGCATGGTGTAGATATATGCTATTCTAGTGAGTGAGCAGCTCCGATTTCGTCTACTGTGATGGTTGTGTAATACTAGCTACAGTCAATATATATATATATATATATATATATATATATATATATATATATATATATATATATATATATATATATATATATATATATATATATATATATATATATATATATATATATATATATAAACACCTCTTGGATCAAATGCGCACCATCTTGGTTTCAAATCTCACATATACAGGTTTTCCTGGGGCCGTTTCTTTCTTAGTTGCTAGTGTTGTACTTGTTGACGTAAGCTTCTTTCGTTTGTTGAAGACAAATATTTTAGCTAATATTTGACTTATGCATTTTCTCATAAACGGTCCCTGGGCGACATAAAATCCATCCCTGGCGGCGTTGTAAATTGCTGTCTATCGTATCTTTGGAACTAAAAGAACCATTTACCTAATTTGCCTAAAGGAGTATATTTTGTTTATGATGGGGAAAGAAAAACTCCTATGTCCAAAACGAGATAATGACTACACCCAATGCATTCGATTTGTTTGGGTTGTTCTTTATTTGTGTTTGTACTTGTTGTATATGATAAGATATTCAAAGATGATATAAGAAATACTTGTACATGTATTTATGTAAAATAAAAATCCGATTAAAAACTCTAAAAGCCACTATATGACTATTGGAAATAGATAGGTGTTGCTCCGTCGTCCCCGGTTTACTATCTAGTTGAGAGGTGATATAATCTGTAGAAAGAAAAAAGCAACCTCTAGTTTACGCCCAACTAAAAGCTGTCATGTTGTGATTCATTCAAAGAGAACTTTCTGAGTAATATACGTCCTCTCCTATAGAGGTATGTTACATGGCTGCTTCTCCATGTTTAAGACCTCGCTAACCCAATTTACCTAATCAACTATATCCCAATGGCCAGTTAGAAGCTACTGCCTTAACTCTTATGGTGCTGCTGGCTAATTTGCCCAATACAAAATGATTCAAGAAAACCTGAAAAATGATCGCAACCCCGGATCAAAGGTACTCATCTGAGAGTATTCAGTGAGAGCTATCTAATGAATACCCACATGATCGGGGTTAGATGTTTTTTCAAAAATCTTTGCATCCTGGTGCTTTGGATGAAAATAGCCTCATCATTGGAAATTCTCATTTATTTTCTGCAGGTTCCTTAACCTCATGGCTAGGCCACGAAAGGTTATTCTAGGAAGGAGCCAATTTCCATAAATGCCGTTCCAGTGTAAGTAATACACCCTCTTAGACCTCTCATTCAACCAAACTCTACTCAGTCTCAGGCAAATTCATTAGCCTTGCATTAAAGAATATATTAGTGTCGTTCACGCCTACAGAAGGAAATTACCTCGGGTTGTTTAATTTCCCCTTTTCGCAATTTTACGCTGCAACTCTTGTTCGCGAAATGGCCTAGGTATAAGGTATCGGTCAGAGGCTTCAAATCCAAACAAAAAGTCGATTTATCCACGGCAGATTAACGATCAATGCCTCGGTCATGACAGGATGATATTTAGCGTTTTATTTTTAGCAGATGCCAACATAGGTCAATGGTTTAAACTAGCGAACATGCACCTACGGCCCATTTGGAACATCGCCCAAGACTTTTATTTCTGAAACACAGTTTTCCATTTCTCAGACGACAGAGAGTGAAATTGAAAAGACATTATCCATATGCAAATGGTAGAAACGACTGAAAAGCTATTCGAATACATCATTAGTAAACAAACGGCGGGAATTGAATAGAAATAGAAATAAATGTGAGGGTTCATGTTTTTTGTCGAGGATGTATTTGAAATACGAAGCTCCAAGCACTGATCTGAGTGGTCAATGCACCGATCTCTTGTGAGTGACTCACAATATATATATATATATATATATATATATATATATATATATATATATATATATATATATATATATAGAGAGAGAGAGAGAGAGAGAGAGAGAGAGAGAGAGAGAGATGTATATATAATAACTGTTTCTTTCAAAAACAGCAAAAAAGCACTTTATTTAGTTTCAAAACAGTTATGGAGTTTTAGATGAAATTTACTTTAGCTAAAACCTAGAAAGTATCGATAAGCAACTAGACAATCATGCTTTGTCGTAGAGCCGCATGGGTTCGAGTTATATCAGGTGAAAAAGCCACTGGACGCTTAGTGCCTTTAAATACAGCTGCAAGCCGTTCCCTTATTAGCAAACTCTGAAACTGGCACCCTCAGCATATGGGTTAGACTAGTTGGAAAAACCGCATCATTTCTAGCCAGGTCACGTGGCTAACTTTATCTGCCCTGGAAGAAAGCGGATACCAGAAAACACACATGTTTTACATGTAGTATTAGATAACCAGGGCTTGCAGTTTTTTTCAATGGAAAGGTTCCCATCTCCGTGTCAGGCGCGCCCTTTCTTCCGTGCACTATTTCTTTCAAATTCCTGCACACCATATGCTGCGAACGGCAACCCGTCCTCACAGCGTACTAGTACAAAACTAGTGCATGCGAGACAAGATATAGCGGCACAAATATGTCCGACCTTCAAGCACATGTGGGGGGAGTATAGTAAAACATTGGCATCTATTGAATCACACCTAATCATTTTGACCTTAGCCTGTGTCCCATAGGAATGTCTATTGCCACGAAGTCGGCAACTCACGCTGACCTGATTGGTGACGTCATCGACCGCGTAGTATTGGCGCCAAATTCAAATACTGTACCAAGCCTTTCCACTCGTCTTGTAATTGCATGTACTTTATCCCGGAATCGTGCAGTCATGACACGCTACTGACTGCCTTTCACGGATTTATAAGGGGTTTTAAGCATGGAGTAGGAACATTAACTTGTAGTAATGTATTAAATCAGAACTTATCATCAGAAAAGATTTATTCTATTGGCGTGGATGGCTAATTTATCTAATCAGATTTGGCTCTCTTTTAAGTTGTGTCAGATGTATTAAATGTAAATCTAGCCAGTATACTAGTATCAAACTACTTAAACATCTGAATCAAGGTAATTTACTTAATATGATAATTTACTTAAGTTACGGTGATGAGAACCATTGTAAGCTAGTTAAATGCACCTGTGCAAGTAGTGAGATTGTGTCATTTGAATGAAAAGTTGTAATTATTGAAATGACATAGAATATGGGCTGACTAAGGACGCTTGGTTATGATATTTTATACCTGCTACCACTCAGGGGTAGGGTTAAGATGGTGTTTCTTGAATTCCTGGTTTGAACCCCATGTGCTACTTTAATGAAAAAAAATCAGAATTGCTGTAAGACATACAAAGTGATTTCAAACTGTTTACTTCCACAATTATGGAGTGTGCAACCAGTGATGCCCTGTATTTGGGCCTTGGATCCGTGCAACGGCCATCAGTTTCGGCGCACGGATCCCCACAACCACACTACAACAAGCTCTATTTTTGCAACCGCGGGCGCCCCATGCAAAACAGCGCGATTTCCCTCCTGAACAGTTAATATATACACCTATCTCACAACCTCTTGCATTGGGTTATTTCACTGGATATATGTCTCCTGTTTTGGTTTTAGGCATAGGTCGCAAGCAGTTCATACGAAAACATTGTTACCAAACCATACTAGTGAAGAGAATGGGTAATTAGACACTGATAGGTCAAGACGCCTGATAGTATGCCTGATGGTATCAGTGATCTCAATAAAATATCATCTGAATAATGTGGAAGCACTCTGATTAAAATATGATAATGCTCAGATGAAGTAAACGTTACGAGGACGTCTGAAAGGATTATATCAAGGATATATGTTCTTATCCAATCACCTAATCGAGATGATTAGTCTTAACAGATACGGAACGCCTAAACCATTAATCTCTCTCTCTCTCTCTCTCTCTCTCTCTCTCTCTCTCTCTCTCTCTCTCTCTCTCTCTCTCTCTCTCTCTATATATATATATATATATATATATATATATATATATATATATATATATATATATATATATATATATATATATATATATATCGAGACAGATGACTAACAAGCTTGCGACCCGGGCACGAGTGCCGAAGGATCCTTATATTAAGCGGATTGGCCTAGTCGCTTTACAAAGCCTTTTTCGATTACTTATCTCATCATTGGCGGGGCCCTCAGGCCGCGCCTACCTGGGAAGCTGTTTTGAGAGGTTCATGGGCGAGAAGTGGGTGGTCAAAATCCTGAGGCCGGACTGATTATAATTCTCTATTCTGATTGGTTATAGTATAAGTGTTGCCTTTGCCGCGGAAAATCGTGCCTTCCTTATTTTAATTAAGCATGAAGTTTTCAAATATATAAAATATTTTTAGCGGACATAAAGTATATTTTTCAGTATAGGAAGGAAAATTACTAAGAAAAAAATACTATGTGTATAGACTAGCGCCAGTCTCACAATCACGTCACGGATTAGAGACTGCTGTCGCCCACCATCTATTGTTGGCGTTAAACGGCTCATAGGACTGGCACTAGTCTACTATGTGTATAGAATGAAATCAGGAGACTTCGCAACCAAACTGGTTCGTAACCAAACTGATGCGTACCCAAGTAGCTTCGCACCCAAGAGATTTCGAAGTCTCCAGCTTGCGCCTAGAATTCCGATATTTGTTTCATTTCTACAAAAATGATACAAATCTAGTCATTATAAATTATTTTCCTCTATAATGTTAATGTTCTTTATACATCCGGTTCCCTCACAAGTTCATAAATAACTTGGCCCCGCCTTTTGACTATTGATGCTTTGCATCTACAACCGTACTTGTCATGTCTATAGGATGTAGGCTGTTGAAAGGGACGTAAATCCTAACAAACCAACAATATCTTAATATGTGAACGTGATCTCCTGATCGATACCCAGAGAAAGTCCGATACAAGGTGATAGGAGTGGAAATGAAAGGAATGGAAAGTAGTATGAAGCTAGTGGCGCTGAGCGCAACACAGCGCAAAGGTTAGGCAGGTATGGTAGAGGAATGGATCCGTGCGCCAAAATATGTAGGCCGGCGCACGGATCCATGTCTCAAGGGGAATGGATAGAGATGTAATAGTTATGAAATATGAGGAATATGGGTAATGAGTAAAAGCAAATTAGTGATCGTGTAAACATATAAAGCTAAGTTCACCTGGGAAAAGAAAAAAAGGTATGATTTGGAAAATATTTGTTACTGAAATACCATGAAGCTGAGAATATGGGGAATTCAAAAACTTTAATCACACAATGTAAATGTTGTTGATGACGACATTTTCAGTTCCAAAGCTATCTGCGTGTTTTTTTAAAACTGTGTGTATATTAGCATGCAGCAATTGTGATCTGCTACATAAACTGAAATTAAAGTTATCCTATTAACATATGTTTCCATGATTATCATCTCTAAAGGCCCGCCCCTTAAGCAAAGTTCTAACCTGGCCCCTCCCAGAATTGGAACTAAACAAAATGAAACCAAAAGACGCCGCAGTATAGTAAACTGCCTGATAAGTGATATATCCTGATTTTGGATTGTTGAATGCTGACGGGTATGCCAACGTACGTGCACAATATCAATTGAACAATTCATAACACACACGTACCATGGTTTAAGAACTTATGGCTAGTTTAGCGATATTCTCAGAATGAAGCATCTCCGCCGCGTAGACTAGTATAGTATACCGAGGTGTACGTCCTATACATACTTCGCTGTTTCGCTATTCAATGGATTACCGTAAAGTCGTTCCCCTTTTTCGACATATTAGCACAGTACACGGGCGCGAAAATATCCCAAAAATTTTCCCATATATAATCTTTAGACAATCTTTCAATTGCACGTATGACTTTATTTTTTGGCCGCTCAGTTTCGTCAATAAACTCTCTGCCAAAAACCGTTATTTACGAAGAATTTAGTTCTGTCAGATTCTCTATACACCTAGAATACTGCCAACTTGGCGAGTGGCAGAATGCTGAACCTATTAACTTCCTACGGAAGGTTACGTGCTACCGCACGTCGGATGCCGATTCGGTCCAGAAAGCAACCATTGAGAAGCACTATCAAAGGGGTTTATGTGTATTACATAGAGAATAACTGAAAACAGGAGGCTTTTCTTATTCAATCAGATTAAATCAGCCAATTCATCATCAGTCTGTATTGTGTCATAACGGGATAATTACGCTAATTAACTCGCTGTCAATCCAAAGCCCCTTATGCAACACACCACACTTAATCTAATATGGCACCGTTGTTGCTGATAGGTAGTCATCTTGGAATTACTATTCTAGTAATACACCATTGTTGCATCATCTACTTTCCTAAGCCAGAGGTATTGAACTTTGGTAACTTTGAAACTTTGAAACCGTTCATCGTTTCGTGAGAATTTTTATTTTATTTGTTGCTTTGTTGTTGTTTTTCACCAATGATAAAGGACCATTATTTTACACATAGTTTATGATTCTAAATGGCCTTTGAGCCCCGATTTACCTTTAAGCACTCATTTATTCATTATCTAACTTTGGATACTATTTAAAACAAAACAATCAGAAAGTGATATTAGTTTTTAACGTTTATCCTAGATTGTAAAAAATAGTATCTTCTGCATTGCTTGTATTGTATCGTATTTCGTTTTTATTCAGTATACGCATTTAAAGGCCATAAGCATATCATTAAATGATATAGTGGTAACAGGATACAAATTACACAGCCATGTGCAAAGAATAATCAAGGGATATCGCTAGACCTCAAATACAGTTTTTGATGTAACATGTATTGATGTGACATGTAATTGGACCTAGCAATGAGAATACCAGTGTTAATGTCGAGCTGTTTGAAATTACAAAAATGAACAGTGAAATGCTAAGAATCAATTGTCCTAAACATTGTTTAAACTAATTTAGTTTCCAATTTTTGCTCATTTTAAGTAGACTATAAAATGATTGCCTTCAGCTCTCTTAGGTAAAGATATGCTACGGTAAGGTCAAAATATTAAAATATTATCATTCAAAATATGCTTTACTTAAAAACTTTTATGGAAAAAATAGAAAGAAGGAATGGATTGGTTTTAACGTCACATTTAACAGCTTTAGGTATTGTCGCGAAGAGATGGAAACCCAAACCGGGAAGAAATTCCCTTTTCTTAACGAATAGTTCCAGGAGGCCTTTAAGTTGCAGACGCACCATATACGGCTCTACAAAACGCCGCACATTTATTTAGCGACCAATCCAACTCACTAACGGGGATCCAGCGGAGACTCCAGCCTGCAACCGCACGCGTCAGTCAGCCAGGCATCGTAACCACTAGGCCAGGCAGATGTCATTTACATTAACTAGTAATTATGTATGTACGTTTTTTTAAAGATATACACCCATACGGCACCTTGCAGGAGATACTCCAAACCCACGTGGGTTAAAAGGTACATGTAGAGTTCGGATCTGAGACTTTCTACTTACAGTTACTGTCAGAAGTATGTGCTATTAGGTGGTATGAGTGTTTGAAGCATTTGACTTCTTCTTTCACATAGCTGTCCAATGTAGTTCACGCCTGAAGTATTAATTGACTACTTTCGCACGTGCACTCATTAAACTGGCTAAGATATCTACATGTATACGACGTGATGTATTGGCGCAGTGGCTATAAGTGCACGGTTGAGAGTAATAAGAGAAGTGTGGTTCATAGTTCAATCCCACGTAGGTGTTAGAATGGCGCAGGTCAAACAGCTATGGAAGTAAGGTGCAGCAAAACCTTTATATCAACATCTACAGGCGAAAAACAAAGGATGCAAACTTCTTCTTTAATAGTAGAAAATATAATGGTTCTCAATGTAACGGAGTGGTCAGCCAGATTGTTATGGTTTAGAAGTCGACAGGGGCGATTGTGTAATAAACAACTTTGATATAGATAGTGATTTACAATACGATTTAGTCTCCTAATTTCTATATACGATGATATACACGATTTACAAATACTATGCCAAAATAACTTTAAGCATATAAAGCGGTTTAATTAATGTGCGTTTCAAATAATAACAAGAAGCATTGAGTGGTGTTTACTCTTTGGAGGCGACCAGTTTATAAAGGTGTACACGTTTATAGGGTCAGCTGTTTACTAGTGGCTCTAGTTGGTGAAGTTAGGGCCGTTCCATTTAAAAGTGTGGGGAGGGGGGGGGGGGAACGAAAGCTAATTAAAAAATCTTCCGTTCCTCCACCCCCCCCCCCCCCCCCCCACACACTTTTAAATGGAACAGCCCTTAGTGAATTACACACTAAAGGTAAAGGTATTCGGTTTATAGTCTTATATCCACCGAAATGTTCACACGACCTTCCTCACCTAGCAGGCCTGTACATACGGAGACCATTTCAATCCCCCGGGGGACATTCCAGAGAAGCTGGCAGCACATAGTGCACAAGCTCTAAGCATTGCTTTATTAATGCTAGGTACCCATTTTAGGTTGTTAAACATGCCCTACATGTATATTCATTTGATCTTATCGATTGCCGTGGTAACTCAACACGCTTTCCAAAGCTCAGATTGATGCTGTGAACACATCAAGTGCGAACAGAATCAGTGTGTGGAGTACTAGCATCATATCATAACCAATGAACTCATTTCCTGACAGAGAGGGAGAGTAATACAGAGGAAAATGGCGTTCTTGGGAAAAGGAACTAGGTCGAATACAGTATTCTGCTGGATTGCTTTTACAATGATTTGTTAAAGTGTATGTGCGCCGAAATATGTTGGTTAAGAATATCAATATATGTAGTTGGTTTTTCATACACTCATGTATATATATATATATATATATATATATATATATATATATATATATATATATATATATATATATTTATATATATATATATATATATATATATATATATATATATATATATATATATTTATATATGTATATATATATATATATATATATATATATATATATACATATATATATATATACACACATATATATATATATATATATAAAC
>OZ012688.1:3147699-3175199 GCA_963942565.1 Maea johnstoni | reverse complement strand
TGTATCTTTCGAATCCTATACAGAATATGACATATAAATATTTTCTATACAAACAAGAGGCATGATGTACAGTACTCTCGTGGTATCTCCAAGCTCACAAGAAACTGCTTTTCCCTTTTTGGATTAAAAGTATGTAGAGCTCGAATAATTACCATTACAAAACAATGATCTTAATACAGCTGAAATGACCGCTTTTTGTCATTCGAGGAATTGTTAGTTACCTCTGGCTGATTCATTGTAGGTTACGTTTGCCTTTAATTGATTTTAACTGATATCCACGCTTGACAGGACTCGTAGAGTGTTCGTATTAGTTGAGTAGTCATGTAGCGTATGACGTGACAGCCAAATCACAGCTGGAATAGAAAACACCAGCTGTTTATCCTGGTGAGAACACGTGACTTCTACTTGTGTAGACTTAGAATGTTCTCTCTGATTAACCCCGTAAAATAAATCAAGATTGGATATATATATATATCTGTATATATCTATATCTATCTATCTATCTATATATATATATATATATATATATATATATATATATATATATATATATATATATATATATATATATATATATATATATATATATATATATATATATATATATATATATATATATATATATATATATATATATATATATATATATATATATATATATAGGAGCAAGTCACATACTCAGTCTCAAGTTGGTATATATACTAATGAATTGCACTGGCAATTATATTGTATTGTTTGTTTTTTGATAGTATTTCAATAAACTGTGTACGTGACACAAGGGAACATAATCAGAACAAAATATAAAAATATAACAGTGATACAAAAAGTAGCTAAGGTAGAAACGAAACGTAAAAGTAAAATAAAATTATATAGTTATGCGAAGACCACTTTCACGGATGCTTATCAAAATCATCTAGAACTATACCACCCATTCCATTATGGTAGGCCACTGTCCGGTCGTTTGGTGCGATTGGTCAGTTGAGTGACACACAGCAGGAGTAAATAACGAACCTCAGCCGCATGACCTAAATCCTAGTGTGACCTACTTTTGCACCAATCTAGGCCATTCAACTTTTAACGCATTCAATGACGACAGGTCATAAAGCCGCCATCTCTCTTTTTGTTATCATCATTAGCAAGGAACACGATAAAACAATGGGATTTTTATCAAAAAAGATTTTAAGTATCCATTTGTTTCAGAATACATGTAAATCGAAAGAAATGAACACTATCTTTTAGAAATTCAAACAGACACATACTTAACTCGGTTAATCACTTATAACCATCAGTATATTTAGTTTGTGTACAATCTTAGTCTGACCATGTAGGCAGTATCTTAGCTCGTCATATCTTAGCTAGCAATTTATCTATTTCCTTCGTTGTTTATGCAACACATCATTAATGCCAGTACTCTCAATGTTACAACGGAGTGACCTAAACGAATGGAGGCAATATAAACAGCGAATTAAAAAATCTTAACTGGTGAGACTTGTTCCACTTTTATGAACCTGCTAATTGAATACCTGGGAGGGTCAGGGACAGTGCACTAACCTCCTGCCCTATTGTGCATAGTCCCCACCTCAGCGGCACACTTTTTGTCACTAATTCTTACCCCTGGGGCACATTTTGTGAACCATATTTTCTAGCCATGTGAGCATTAAAAATATGAAAAATGAATGTTACAATAAACTTTTATTCAAACCTTTTTGTCACTAATTCCTACCCCTGGGGCACATTTTGTGAACCATTTTTTTGTTTTTATGAACTTTGGATAACCCATAGTTCGTTTATTTTTTCATTTTATAAAACAAGAACAAAAATATAAAATATGCAATAATAACAAATATACAGTATTTATAATATGTTATATACATAGATATACAAATCTTGTGAACCATACTTTCTAGCCATGTGAGCATTAAAAATATGGAAAAATGAACCTGACAATAAATTGTTATTGTGTTGATTTGCACTGATGCAGGTATATCCTAAAATAACTATATTTTCATACTAGCCATATTCAGTGTCGGTCGCACCAAAATAACAAGATCTAATTTCATTTGTTTGCCCTCTTTTTGACGAGTGGGTTAATCAAAAACAAGTTTAAAGGATATTTTTAAGAAGTATTTTTTTGGGGGGGGGGGGGGGGGGGTATTCACTATCCTCGGCTTGGTCCCCGGTATAGCAGTACAAACTTATAATGGTAATTGGAAATATGCGACAGAATGAAGTTGCACGCGGAGTTTTTTTGGTGGTCATGTTAGCCTTAAATCTTTAGATTTTTCTCACATGCCTCAAGTCGGATTCAAAATCGACACATTCAGAAGTACAGAATAAAAATTCAATTCGTGCACCTGTCGATCGGACGTCTACCAGTGTCTGGTTTATACAAGCACCCATGAATAACATGTCAAAAAGGTCAGCACATCAGTGAACTACGTAGCTTGTGAATCAAAGGTACGTTCAGTTGTGAAGTCATCCATGTCCAGGAAACTGGGTGGCAATCGAACATATACCTGGGCTGTCTACGCATTTAGTGCAGGAATAAATGTCGGCACTGTAGCAAGGGACTGCGAGCAAGTTGTGGCTTGCATTGACCGCTCATAACTTAATCACCTCCCCTCATCTATGTGTATATGACAAGCACTTGCCTTGTGATGCCATTGTTCTCGACAGGTGCGTGTGTTCTTGCATGTGCGGTAGGTCTGTCTGATCGTTATGGAAGCCATGGGGTTTCCCGCGATCGACAAGTTAACAGGGAAACATGCCACTAATTGAAGTCCCATTGATTCTTATATACGTAGGTTGCAGCATGGCCATGACATATGCCACTCGCAAGTACACAATATGGCTTATGTGACGTAGGTGGATTTCTGCTGCAGTTAGAGTATGTTCTTTATAATGACAAGTACAGTGCTAACATTTATTTTCTGCACTAAATGCTTGGGTAGCCGGGGCATAATACTGTAGAACACACAATGTTAGCGTCTGTTTATATATAGCGTACATATAGCGTGTGGTTCCGCCTCGCTATATATAAAAACGCTGTACTTTTTTCTTACAGTACTGGTGCTGTCAGTGGCGGCTACCGTCCCTAACATAAAGATACGCTATGATGCGAAAATTCCCCAATTCGCTATATTTGGGACACGCGTCATATATATTTTTTGACACTTTTTCTGAAAGACCCCTTGAACTATTTGAGAAGAGAAGGGAATAATTTCCCGGTTCCGGACCCCACAGGGCCACACCCTCTTGGCTTGCTCAATTGTGTGCAATAGAAGCTGGCACCTCCCGCGGAACCCTAAGCTGGTGTGGCGTGTGTGGACCTGTCTGTGGATACCATGTACTAGTATCTGAAAGATCCCTGGGTCCTCTTTGGATTAGGAGACTTTGCTCTTTCTCTTCCCCTTTTCCTTCTTAACAGTGACAAAGGACCACTATTTTGGGAAAACAGTATGGCACTAAATGGTCTTTGTATACCGATGTGCCTTTAAACCCTCATTCATTCATTCCCATTTCCGGGGTTTTATCTCACCGCAACATAACCTACAGTGCCGACATTTAATTCTTGCACAAAATGCTTGGGCAGACCACGCATAATATATGAAAGCACAGCCGTCCAGTTTCTTTGGCCTGAATGCATGGGTAATCTGAACTGAACTGATCGTAGCTTTGATTTGCATGCTAAGTGGGTCATTGATGTGATTGGCTTATTTTTTACACTTTTTTCTGAAAGACCCCTTGGAACTATTTGAGAAGTGAAGGAAATATCTTCCCGGTTCCAGGTTTCTATCTAGTCGCGATATGACCTGATGTGTCAAAAGCGACATAAAACCCCATCCCTTCCTTCGTGTAAAGGTAAATGCACTGAAGATTGCTGTTGACCTCGAGAGGCCACGTCAGCTGCTAGGAAGAGTGATGGCTGTGCACAGTTCCCATGACCTTCCCTCTGGCCTTTTTACCTCGATCGCGTCCAATTGATTAGTGTGTCTCAGATACACTTTGGCTGTCGCTTCGTGCTTCTTGTCTTGACATGAGGCGAGACGTACAAGGTAGCAGGCATTCGTCTTGGCCATCTTGACGTACCGACAAGCAATGGGTAAGACCCAATGTGCTTTATGTTGAGTCAAATAATGGTAATAATCCCAAAGAGGAAGCCTTTTGGGCAACTTGATATCTACGAGTTGAAATCGATAACCCAAATGCCAAATATAAATGAGGAATATTGGACAAACTAAAAGGTGATAAGATAGCCTCTTTTAGGAAAGGGGATCCCCTAAATCACCAAAATATAGATGTTAAAGAAAGAGTGTTGGTACAGTCTCAAATGTATGAAGTCGAATAATGGCAAGGAAAAAGAATGTAAGTTCGTATACTGCATAGCACTGTACATGATCTAGATACATGAATCAACTTTTATTGATACCAAAGGATACCAAAATATATTTTGTTAACAAATAACTTTTAAATTGAAAGATGAAATGCATAGCATGGCATAATTGTTAGATAATATATTTAATCTTCTTTTCATCATTTGTTCTCCACGAAATTGAAACATAACAAATAAGATTGGAATTTGAAAAAAATGGCTGTTGCTCAACGTAATTATGTGCTCATTGGTTTAGTTCACAGGCGTTTGAAGTATTATAAGCCTATAAACGGCCGAATAATCCAATTATAAACCTAAATATTTACTATATAGTGAACAAGACATCACACTGCCCGTTCGAAGAAAATCAATTGTATTGTATTATAGTTTTGTATTGTTTATTGACCACGCCATTACAGCATGATAATACAAATACACAAACGAAAATAACATGAAAGAAAGTACAGAACAGAAAACAGATAATACAAAAAATAAGCTTAGTATAAAGTCAAGAGATACACTAAAACATAGATTGATAAATGAATAGCAAACGAGTCACAATCTCCATGAGTTTTTATCAAGTGGTGCGTTTAAGAGTTCTAATATCTATTCGTGTTTATACATGAAGTAACAGTAAAAGGTGCGAGTTATATTTCTTAAAAACAAAGCTTAAGAGGGATCCTACCAGGCTGATCTTGGCATGAAATCGTACCGTTGGCCTGTAATACCTGCTCAGTCGTGTTCCTGTGTACTAGGCTGACGGATTGATGGCTTGTTAGACTTCTCAACTCACTCTGCCTTTAATAACAAATGACGAATTTAATGAGAATACTTTGATAATTACATTCAACCATTTGGAGGCCACTTACTGCTTGACTTTAATGAGAATACTTTGGCTATAGACAGAGACGTTTCGCCTAACCGCCATCTTGAATGATGTTGTTGCCTGCACACAAGCAATACGTGGCCTCCGAATGGTCGAATACAAATATTCTGTTTTTATTTGACCAAACGGCTGTGGTTTTGCCCATGAAAAGGATCGTGGCGATAAGAGGTGCCTTTATTTCATAGGATTATTTCAATGATTAGTTTTTCTAAATGCTACGCCTTGATTTGACACAGCGAACCATGGATATCTAGTACTAAAGTTGTCCATCCTTTTTCATTCTGAATAGCTGTTAGGTTATTTATCTATTCGCCTTCCATGGTAAATGTGTGAAGAATTCGATGAATTGTGATATGTTCTCTTGTTGTCCGTGAAAGCAATGAGCTGAGGCGCTAAGTGGTCAAGATCGTTCGTCACACCTACACAGTCTGGTCATCAATTGTTCATCCTATTTATAGAGAATCACCGCGGACAAAGTCTAGGGAATGTTGGCTTGCGCTACTACACCTCTCGGAGTGTTTCCAGTCCCTGCTTCTATATCCAATAGGTTCAGTGAGATATTTAGGTACTGTACCAGTCCACCAGTCGTCTGACGGCGACTGGTGGTGTGATTGCTAGAGCTTGCCCGGCTGCGCGGTAAAGTTTATAAGGCACGTGTACTTATGACCCACTTAGAAGAGCTATAATTAGCTGTGATGTCACCGGTGTGCAGTTGTTTCTATGCCCAGACAATCAGGTGGCAACCAGGCACGCAGCCATGCCTGGGCCATGTAAAATGCCTCGTCTTCCGCTTGTTTTTGCTAAATGCTACGCCTAAATATCTAGTATTAAAGTCGTCCATCCTTTTTAAGGTTACTTAGATATTTGCCTTCCATGGTAAATGTGTGAAGAATTTGATACATTGCGATATGTTGTCTTGGCTTTGGCAGCTATGGTCTAGAGATTAAAAATATCATACTTGGAGAGTCAAATAAAAAATACAAACTGTTCAACATCATAATTATGGCAACAAAGATGATGATCTATTCAAATCGAAATAGAACTTATAATCGAAACAGGTAAAGCTTGTTAAGAAAGACCTTTTTCAAATAGAAAATATTGGGCAGAAACCAATGATGAATTGGCAATCTACTTAGGTAAATGGCATCCGATTTATGATGAAATGATTAATCTTAAACCATAGCAAGTACATTACGCATATAACTGTGTATGGCCATATTGAAAACATTTTTTCAATCTATTGTGATTTGTCATACTTCATGAACAGCATGGATATGACATGTACCGTCTACACTGTACGTTTGTACCTCTGTTGTTCCGTTTGGACAAATGTGACAATAAAAAATGATTACAAATTTAAAAAGAACAAACAAAAAGTGTTCTTTTGTTGTCGGTGAAACCAATGATCAGGGCGCTATGTGGTCAAGATGGTTTGTCACACCTGCTACACTGTCTGGTCATCTATTATTTCATATTATTTATAGAAAACCGCCACAGACAAAGTCTAGGGAATGTTGGCTAGCGCTATTACATCTCTAGGAGTATTAATAGTCCCTGTTTCTCCTATAGTTGGTTAAGTGAGGTGTTTAGTTACTGTATACCAGTCCACCAGTCGTCTGACGGCGACTGGTGGTGTGATTGCTACAGCTTGCCAGGCTGTGTGGTAATGTTTATAAGGCACGGATGCAAAATTAGAATTCGCAATGATTAGTGCTGCCACTTTAAGTGTATAGCTGGCACTCCGTGTTGTGGCCAATTCGCAAAGTTAAAAAACGCAAAAATTGATTTTCTGTAAATTCGCAATATTTAATCTACACTATCTTTTGTGAATCTACAGTATTTGGATTTTTATTTTTCGTCACTTTTTCTGCAATATTGGTGCTAAGTTGTGACTATCCAGTTGTATCTGGTGGTGGAAACCGTATCACCCGGCGAAAACTACCGCCTAACCCAAAGTCACTGTTCACTTTCTCGCATGCCCCGGGAGGGATTTGGACCCGGACAGTGGTGAGAGACAGCTAGCAGTCAGTGACAATGCATTAGACCACATGGCTATCAGGGCAGGCCTTCTAACAGTGTTGAATATTTTATACTTGCAATATATGGTTTATTTTACCTTTGATAACTCCAAATATCATAATACATTTATGATATTTAATTATATATGTTTACCCTTCCAATGCCACACAAGCACATATGCGTTTGTGGTAACATAATGTAGAGCCATGTACGCATATATGCGTGCGAGATTATCAAATATCATTTAAAGAAGAGCCTAGCTTGTCTATCTAAATAATACCCCCTATATAGCTCGAATTTAATCAATTGGCTGTCAATATGCTGTGCTCAATTGAAGGTTCATCTTAATATGTCATATGACTTTAGGGACCAAACGTTCGTAAGATTGTCAAAACACGAACAACGTGGTACTGAAACAGTATTCTAAGGCGTTGCCACTGACTGCTATCGGTCTCTCACCACTACCCAGGTTCGAATCGCATCCGGGGCATGTGAGAATGATGCCAGTGCTTCGGGGCTAGGCGGTCGTTTTTGCCAGGTACTCCGTTCCTCCAACAGTTACAACTGGCTTAAGTCACAACTTAGCCGCGATATGGCCAAAAAGGTGACGGAAAACCAATTACAAAATTCGGAATACAAGGTTTAAGGGTTTTCAGACCACGGGTGTATTCCAGATGCAAAAGGGTTTATAGAGATACATGTACTATGAATTTAAAAGTGCCAACCATAATGCCTCTTAATCCGGACCACAACTTGGCTGTCATTTGCGTGCTTCGCCAAAAGCAGCATTCAATCTCCATAAGCTTAGAATGGCCTGATGACAGAGTAATGAGACGCAATGATTTTCCAGTAAAGATTTGCACAGATGTTCACTTTTGTAATTTTGAACGTTTTAACTATAAATGCAGAGACGCTATGGCGACAAGTATCAAAACACACCATCTTTTAGACTAAATATTGTAATAAAGTCATTGCTTAATGAGCTCAACGATAAATTTTGTTGATTTATGGAAAAAAAAGTATTTTTCTCCTTTTTGCATTTTCAACAATTTAAATTGAAAACATCTTTTACCCCCAAAAAACCTCAGATCAGTGGGTCGTCTGCTTCCCAGTCATACGCCGTGGCCGCCAGCCTTTCAGAATCTCGGGTATTTAGAATCATTTGATTCTATCCAATTGTTCATGCTATAAACTTATAAAGCCTTGCACCGATTCTATTGCGAAGCACATCTATAGGCAGCTTTGATATAAATATCGTTGACTGAAATGTTAATTTTTTATTGCAAATCATTCCACATTTTGCATGCGTCATAGATTTCATCTCGGTGTTTTGACATTATTTCTTTAGCTGTCTTAATAGATTTCTATTCGTGAACACAGCTTTGTTGATAGACTGAGGCCATGGAAATGGTTTGCACACATGCATACAAAGATTGGATTTTGCATTGCCTAATTGTCCTCGGGCAGTATAAGGACACGAAAAATAAATAAAATGGTTCACCTTTCATAGGAGATAATGAGTGCAGAGTGTATGAACTCAATAACAATACATAAAAGTCTTAACGTTAGTATGTTCAAACTTTCCTTGTAGCATATGATACCTTATTCCTTTACACTATCTTATACAGTTCCATGATGACATTACTGTAGAGAATATCTATTGTTTAAACCCGGAAATCTTAGTCTCCGGTTCGTGGTATGGCATTGGCCTTTCTGTACTTCACCATGATGGGTTAGGCAGCCCAGGTACATAGTGGGCCATAGTCTATTCCTATACAAACTCAGATTTGGTACGCTCAAATTGGCAATAGAAAACCATTTAAGTGGAAAAAAGGTTTTGACAGGAGTGCTTAAGGAACCAGGGGGCTATGAGAAACGAGATTCGCTTTAGTGCTAGTCTATTTTCGTTGAGATTTCATCATCAGGCGTTGCTTGGGCGGGACTAGAGGCTTTTGAGCTGTTAGATATCTTGCTTACGAAGTTACAGCTCATGATATGACGGTCCCTTGCAAGGCTTGCATGCAACAGTAGCATCCAAACTGTGTTAGCAGAATGTACCTGGATCGTCTAGACGCATAGGCAAATACATGCAGGTAGACTGGGCTACTGATGGAGTATAGATGAGAGGCTACGCTCATGAATAGTCCATTAAGGTGCGACGCCGGTTTTTACACTGTGTCCCTGGACTATTCATTTAAATACGGCAATCAGACTAAATGCTAGTAGGAGATTCCCTTTCTTGCAATCAGAGTGGGAACGACGCCCTACACGAATTCAGCAAGTGCACAGAATAAAGGGTAGTGTTAGTGGAATTCTAAACTAAAGTAGGACATTTATCGAGAATGATAGTTTTATTTAAGGAATAATTTCCTAGCCCCATGGCTAAATACGCAGGCCACATCTACAGTCGTAGCGTGTAAATACCAAAGTAGCACGTTTAGCACGTTTAAGTAATCACTGTCTTAAAAGCATCACTTACACACAGGTAAATGCTCTTTTAGGCTGAGAAGATTGGACCTTTTATTAAAATTACTCGAGTGTCTAAGCACTACTATTAGCCTACAGGGTATTGCCTGGGTGTTGAGAACCTATGTGTTTACTGATCGTAGGCATATTAGTGAACAGTTGTACAGTTACATTACATTCTTCATAGGACCATCCTCTTTTGCCATTGTAGAATTGCATTGTATGTATATTGACTGTAGACTATTTACAAAATCCTACTAATACGACACTGTATAGTATATATTGGTAAACAAAGAACAGAACAAAGACAAAGTTAAGATATAATACAGAACGTAAAGCGTGCTATACTGTTGAAAGTGATTATATATCGACATAAGGGACTGAGAGAACCCGTGAGAAACCGACTACTATATTGTTACAGGCAGTTTTTCCGCATACCTCAAGCGGAAATTGAAACCTGGATCATGTGCATAGTATGAGTAATCGCCAGCAGATGGCGCAAGGTGCTAAGCCGCTCAGACATAGGGGCAGTCCCCTATCAGTTTCATAGAATTCACTTTAATGTATGGGAGGATTGGGCTCTAAAGAGATATCTTCCATACACAAACTTGAATATTTTTGAGGGACCATGAAGTGGATGAATACGTCCTGATAGAAATTAATGAAATATAAACGATCCTGGCAGTGCTTTCTTAGAACTTTTCTTGGCTAAGCCACACCGTGATAAAGGAAAAAGGGAAATGTGAATATACACACGTGCGGTAATGTACATGTATGTCCGTGGTCCCCTCACAGCTAGGGCTTTAAGTAGAGATGACCTATATCTTTTAATTTGAAAATGTATTCTTATCTCGCCTCATTGAGAGATCACTCATTCCTTCATTGATTTGACATGTGTGGAAAGCTAGTCTGTTTGGGGGCAGCGGTAGTCTTGACGTATCTTTCAATAATTGAAAGGCACGTGTATATCAAGGTTAAGGTTTCCAGCTTTTTGAAAGTGGATTCGCATGGAATCGTGACTAGTCAGTTGTAGCCATTTTTGTGAGTGGTGGAGGAAACCTGAGTGCTCGCTTAAATCCACCGACCAAGTTCCTCACAGGACAGTTCGGTCAGGATTCGAACCTGGACAGTGATGAGATAACAGAAACTCTGGCAAATGGGTACTCACCTGACGGTACTCAGCAAGAGCTATCCAATGAATACCAACATGACAAGGTTTATATGTTTTTCAAAAATATGTGTGCCATTGTGCTTTGGACGTAAGTAGCCTCAGCATTGGAAGGGTTTAACCACTCTGCCATTAGGGCAGGCCGCCCTTGGATAAACCCTTTAATGATAATCGAAGCATCATGCGCACCTGTCACGTGTGAGATTTATTCAGCCTGCAACATGAGCCACACATATAGACCTCAATAAAGCCTGCTGGTGTTTGATTAAAGCCTGCCCATGCTATCAAGGCTGTGCTTTAATGTACCATCGATTTAGGAAAGTTGTAGGGTCTCGGAGTGTAACCCGATTAATAATAGCAGTGTGTACCTGTACATGTCTTATTTGAGTTGATATATATTCTCAAGATCTCTGTGAATCGTGGTACCACTGGAGCAGTTGTTCAGAACGACTTGGGCTGCCCTACTGCCGAGTGATCCAATGTCTTAGAGTGTGACCCAACAGATAGTAGCAGTGTGTACCTGTACATGTCTTAACTGATCTGATATATATTCTCAGAATCTCTGTGAAGCGTAGTGCCACTGGAGCAGTTGTTCACAACGACTTTTTAGGGTGAGATCAGACAGCTGCCCTGATGCCGAGTGGACCAGTGTCTTAGAGTGTGACCAAATTATTAGCATTGTGTACCTGTACATATCGTATTTTGAGCTGTAATTTATTCCAAAACATCTGTATAAATATAACATAAAACACTTCACGTGCCTTATTCCTCATTGAGTGGCGTGGAGTAGGTATGTAGGCATGTTTATTTGTAGTAAACGTGGTTTACGAAATCATACAATATAAGGAACGACAAAATACGCTGTACTCAAGCTTTGTGAACACAACATAGATTAAATCAAACTGTAAATACAGGAGTAAGAGAAATATTTGTAGAACAAGTGAGAGAGCATTTTACCCAACAGGACTATCCAAAATGAGGAATTTGCGTGTCACTTGCGGGTTTGAGGATGTTTCCCAAACGGTATCAACCAGGATGTGCTTGCGCGTTACTTTTAGTCTCAACACGGTTTAAAATGCTTCACGCTACACATTCACACGCTTGAGGCATGTGAGAAAGTTGGCAGTATCCGTGGACTGAGAGAGTAGTCTCATCCCAAAGGGATCCATAATTAGATACTTGCGTGTCACTGTTAATACAATGCATGGCATGAAACGCCTCATGTTTCATATTTTCGCATGAGGCATGTTAGAGGCTTAACGGTGACGAGGGATGAGGCGGTAATTTTCCCTCGGTGTTCCTAAATCACTATTGACTTGCTAATCTTATCATGGCATAAAACGAAATAATATGCATATTTCCATTCAATTCACACCCAACCGTAAGACATATCTCAAATGTATTCTGCGGCTTCCAACAGCATTTTGGCAAAAGAACATATATTAACCCTTCCAATTCAGTGGCTACTTTCGTCCAAAACACAAGGATGCAAAGATTTTTGAAAATCTTCTAAACCCAGTCATGTTGGTATTCATCGGAAAGCTCTCACTGAGTACTCTTAGATGAGTACCATGTCCTAGGATTACAAACATTTTCAGGTCTTTTGCATCTTTTTGTATTGGCAAAAATGGCCACCAGCAGCATAAGGGTGAGCCCTTATGCTGCTGGTGGCTAGATTCTCAATACAAAATGACGCAGAAAATGCTAAGATAAATTCTGAAACCCTAGCACATGGGTACTCATTTGCGAGTACTCAGTAAGAGCTATCTAATGAATACCAACATGACAGGGTTTAGAATGTTTTCAAGAATCATTTGCGTCCTTGTGCTTTGGATGAATGTAGCCTCAGCATTGGAAGGGTTAAGAAACGCAGCGTGCAATGCCTTTCCTGAATCGTCTCTCCGAATGTCACCTGAAGCCGCAAGCTTTTCGAGATGGCTATTCGCAACACTTGCCAACCTTTAAGAAAATAAGCAGAGACTAATGCCCTTTGCCGGCGACAGGCTGGGAATTGTCCAGGGATTTCCCATCAATCTGGGCCCATTAAGGACAACATATATGCATGACTTAAAGGGCGTTAAGGAGGGGATGAGTTGTGATGTGTGACAGTAATAGGGGGCTTAGGCTTTTTAAAGGGCATCTAGATGTCTGATACACAACTTTGCTGTTTAAGCTTGTTTGGCATTAAGCAGGCGTCATCCTTCATGGCGAGATTTCAGTCTAGTTTTAAGTATATCAGAAATGTCTGGCTATGCTATTGCCATACTATGAGGAAATGTGCATGGCTGCAGCGAGACTATCAGGTACTATTTAAATTAAGAATTGGGCACAAAGATTTTTGAAAATAATCATCACCCTGTCATGTTGGTATTCATTTAATAGCTCTCGCTGAGTACCCCCAAATGAATACCCATATGCAAGGGGTTTAGTCATTTTTCAGGTTTTTAGCATCATTTTGTATTGGCCAAATTAGCCACCAACAGCATGAAGCTTAAGTTAGCGAAAATCAACTTTCTTCATAGCAGACATGCTAACTGTCCGGAATTCGCTTATGCTACAATTGTCAGAGTGCACTGCCCATATACAACAACTGTGCCACGTGACTCCTCATCCCATACAATTGTCAGAGTGCACTGCCCCTACACAACAACTGTGCCACGTGACTCCTCATCCCATACAATTGTCAGAGTGCACTGCCCCTACACAACAACTGTGCCACGTGACTCCTCATCCCATACAATTGTCAGAGTGCACTGCCCCTATACAACAACTGTGCCACGTGACTCCTCATCCCATACATCCTCTTTTGATGTTTCCATGTTTACTGCTCTATCCTCGAGTTATGTGTTAACTTAACCTTTCTGTATTTCTCTGTATGTTACGTTTGTAAAATAAATATATTATACTGTATGATTTGTACTTTTGTGCAGTCAATAAACATACTACATTATACTATGTACAAATATAACCAACTTCAGTACGACCTGACATG
This sequence comes from Maea johnstoni, assembly GCA_963942565.1. Lineage (NCBI taxonomy): Eukaryota > Metazoa > Annelida > Polychaeta > Spionida > Magelonidae > Maea > Maea johnstoni. The sequence goes on along the minus strand of OZ012688.1, from coordinate 3,161,296 downwards.
AAATAAATATGGGTCCAGAACGCATACTGAATGGATAGAAGTAATATTTTACCGTATTGACGCTATGAGATAACTTACGCCAGTTGCCAATTGTAGCATAAGACTACATGTAACCGCTATACCCTAAGCCACTCGCATTACTCTTTTTAAAAGTTTACAAACGTTTGATACATGAGTACGGTACAGACATTTAATTCCTGCACCAGTCGACCGGACGTCTGATAGTGTCTGGTTGTACAACACCCGTGGATAGCATGTCAAAAAATCAGCCAAGCATGTCATTGACCAGCGTACCTTAGGAAACAAAGCTACGTTCAATTGTGAGGTTATCCATGCCTCCATGCCCAGGAAACTGGGTAGCAATCATGCGTTTATCTCGGACTGCCCGCGCCTACAGAGCAGGAATCAAATATCTGTACTGTAGTTACAGTAGCATGTACATGCAAAGCAGCTTTGCGGTTTGGCAAATAGATGGATAATAGGCTAGGCAGTTATTTTTGCAGTAGAAAGGTGTCCACTAAATTGGTTCAGCACATACTAGTAGATGGTTAATAGGTTAAGAAGCTATTTGCGGTAGAAATATGACCACTAATTAAGTTAAGCAGCGATTTGCGGTTTGGTACATGGATGGTTAATTAGTTAAGAAGCTATTTGGGTAGAAAGATGGCCACTACGTTGACAAGCGATTTGCGGACTGGCACTTAGATGGTTAATATGTTTGGCAGCTATTTTCGGTAGAAAGATAGCCACTAAGTTGACCAGCGATTTGCGTTCTGGCACTTAGATGGTTAATATATTCATTCGGCCATTCATCTTTAGCGGTTTGGAAATGGAAAGTTGATATGCCACTGCGGAGGAGGAAATGCTACTGGTGGTTTGGTGTCGTACGTGCTGTACGCCGACACGTTCAGTAATAATTAGACGCCACAATTCACTGATCAAATGGAGTTACCGAAGGACTCTCGCCTGACTGGTCTCAGCGTAAAGATTGGTTTACTATCAGCAACTTACGTATCGAGACACGTGAGAGACAGCAGGAACAAGCCTGGCCAAGTTGTGTCAGGAGTGCGCATGTTGTCTGACAACTTTCAACGTAACTCCTCGAATAGGATTACATTTGAAAGGTTTATGTAGCGGGACTGTCAAACATAACGAAAACAACAACTTTCCGTCACAAACTTCTTTAAATAATGCTTTAGGAGTTAGTAGACGAGCCGTCATATAATTTACGTTGATCCAGTGGATCCTAAGTTTAACCCTTCCAATGCTAAGGCTACTTTCGTCCAAAGCACAAGGATGCAAATATTTTTGTAACCATATAAACCCTGTCATGTTGGTATTCATAAGATAGCTCTCACTGTGTACACTCAAATGAGTACCCATATGTCAGGATTTCAATCATTTATCAGGTTTTGGTATATTTTTGCATTGGTCGAATTAGCCACCAGCAGCATAAGACGAACATAACGGGAACAAGAATTTTCAGTCAAAAACGTTTTCAAATAATGCTTAAGTCGACAATAGACGAGCCGTCACATAATATACAATGATTCATTTGTATCTTATGTTTACACATAGTCTGACAACTTCAGACTTGACTATTACTTGGGAAAATATTTGAAGAGGAATTGTTATACCAAACAAGAACAACATATTTCAGTCTTTTATTCTCAAAGATGTTATCGAGATGTTTTCATACAGTCCCATCATTTAATTCCTGCACTAAACGCATGGGCATAATACACGACTGCACGCCCGATTGCCACCAAGTTTCCAGGTCATGGATGCGTGGATGCCCTCAAAACTGAACGTAGCTTTGATTCACAAGCGACGTGGGTCATCGATGTGTTTGGCTTATTTTCTGACATGTTATGCAGACGTCCGGTCGATTGGTGCAGGAATTAAATTCAGTACTGAATGAGGCAGTACAATGAATAGCAGTCATTTTCCTCTGATAAGTGTTTTAATCGAGATATTCCCATGTGTGTCAGACCATGTGTACACTCCAGATGTTGAATTACTGAGCAGACTAACGCAAGACCGAACATGGCGGCTGGCGGAGAAACAGCAACGCGAAGATCGTTACATCTATTAACCGATTCATGCCAGTCGCAGCCAAAACCGCTTAAGTATTTTGGTGATATCGCTTTAACAGAAGCCATATTTAGAACATATTTGAAGGAGAGATGTTCATTACAACTCTATCTACAATTCTCCTTCAAATAGTTTGCGAATTAATGCTTCATTCCGAAGTTATTTTCAAAAGTATATCAAGTCCAGACGACCCTCGTCAAGTAGCTCTCCGGGCATGATTTGGTTAACCCTTTTAATGCTGAAGCCATTTTCGTCCAAAGCACAAGGATGCAAAGATTTCTGTAAACCATCTAAACCCTGGCATGTTAGTATTAATTACATCGCTCTCAATGAGTACTCTCAGATGAAGGTTTCAGTCATTTTTCAGCGTTTTTGCAACATTTTGTATTGGCAGATAAGGCACCAGCAGCATAAGAGTTAAGACGTGCATGCACGCCACAGGAAGAGGCTAATCTGCGCAGCCATGGTGGCATTTCCAGTGAGAGGAGAAACCTGAATGCAGGTCATGATGACAGCTGCCAAATGAAGCCAAGGAACAACACACAACTGCATCATCGTGTAGAGTAGGTTTGGGGGAAGGGCATTTTTTCATATTTTTTTTGCGATATCAGCACTAGATCATTACTTGCCAGTTGTTTGGGGGAAGGGGCTTGATTTTAAAATTTTGTTAATTGTCACTTTTTTGTCATATTGTGGATAAATTATGACTAGCCAATGTTGGGGGGTAATTGGGCTGTACGCAATGTCGGCATGAAATTCTCATCCATGAAAATTTGGGGGCAGAATTTTCATTTTCATGCATGGAAATTTAATTTTTGTACATGATGCATTCACTCTTTTGCGCCTGGAGTGCACACGTGGTGTATTAACTTTGAACGTAACTCATGAAAGAGAGCAATTATATCTTGTTTTTGTATTTTCATACAGTCAATAAAAGATATATATATATATATATATACAGTGAAACCTCGAAAGAGTGAACACCTTGGGACCAGCCCAAAACGTTCACTATAGGGGGTGTTCACATTTCCGAGGTTTTGCAAATTGGACTAGTAGACAGACACGACATAAAACGTATATATATATATATATATATATATATATATATATATATATATATATATATATATATACTTAAAATAATGTTTTTTTGACTCCCCAATTACAAGTGGGTTCAGTTATTTCCTGTGAAGCTGCAGGTAAAGAGTAAGGTAACCTTGTTTTTTCAACCCTTTGTGCCATGACAGTTCTTAAACTTGGACATGGGGAGCAATCAGGTGTAGCCCTGTATAGAAGAGCAGTTTCATCACAATTAAACACATCTTCTGGGTTATAACCATTAATCAGCTCTCACAGTTTGTGTGTCCACTCAGTCACAGTTTCCCCCTTTACATCATTACTCTCCCCACTAATAGTCCAGAACATAATTTCATTCCTTCCTCTGAACCTCTGCAGCTATACATTTGAACCTCTACAGACATACATTTGGAGCTTTTAAAAGGATCTGGAGTTAGGGGTGAGCTTTTGATCAATTACTAATCCTAAGTACTCCATTCACTGCACACTGTACTCACTCATATCAACACTTCAGTGATAACCCCTTAGACTCAAGCTTCAACATAGGCTGACACAAATGCAATTGGAAGCACTGATGCCAGAATTAACCTGGCGAGGTCAATTAAAATGGAAGTAATTCGTGTAGACAACTGAGACACTCACTCTTAGTGTCACTGACTTGGAACTTCTTGTGCCGAAATGTTCACTATAAGAGGTTCTCAGGACTATTTTTACCCCAAAAAGTGTTCACTGTTCGGATAAGGGGGTGTTCACACTTCGTATAACTAAAATGTATTAGAACAAAAATGGGACCGGGGAAAAGTGTTCACTATAGGGGGTGTTCACACTTTCGGGGTGTTCACATCCCGAGGTTTCACTATATATATATATATATATATATATATATATATATATATATATATATATATATATATATGTAATGCCAACAAAAACAACTTCTGTCAGATGTTTCTCAAACTCTACATACATGTATGTAACAACTATTTTTTAACCTTCGGACCATGTCTACGGTCCAGACGTGAATGTGTTAACAATACATCTTCAAATAATTTTGATTATCATTTTTTCCAATGAGGCAAGTCCAAAGTTATCAAAAACGAACTTAACTACAGGGTCAAAACAAACTAGGTCTACCTGGCGAATTGCCAAGAATAAATTGAGGGACATCAATTTCTTCACATGAGACAACTTACTCGTCGAGAACAACATTTCATTCCCAGTTGTGGTATTACCTTTCCTTATAAGGTCTTCGCTTGCTACTTGCTGGAAATAGTAGAGGTCAGTGAAGGTACGACCCCAGGCAAGAGGGTCACCTCGACTCGAGTATACATGGAAAAGTAAGGAATTTAAAGGCATGGTACGGTATTCGTCAAGGTGACAATGGCATCTAAAACACTTAAAATCCATTAAAAATATACTCCATAATTAGAAATCTATTACACTTTGCATAAGCTATCATTGTCAGTTCCCCTTTGAATATATAAAATAAAAAGTGAGGTCACCTGCCAACCCGTCCGTATGCCCACTAGAACTGTATTATATATTGTTTGAATAAAATGTGGAGACCCCATCAATATATAGTGTTGTGTTATATATTTCTCCCACTTCTTTTCATAGATTTCTATCTTATCATTTCGAAAATCTTATCATTTCTTATCATTTAGAAAATAAAAATAATTCCGCGCTACGCACATATAGACTTGGTACTGAGTTGATTAAAGAAATACAGAGTTATGACCATTTAGGCCTAAAAAACAACTGCCTATGGCGGAATAGAGAGAGAACTGAAACTGGGGGGGCCATCAATAAAATCCTGTAGCATGATTTTTTGGGCAATGGTAGTGCCAATAGTTACATTTGCGTGTGAGCTGTGGGTCCTCAATTATGAAGACATGACTTATCGAAGATTTTCAAACTTATGCTGTGCGCAGAATCCAACGTTTTAGACAGAATTCACCAAGAGCTACCAGCTATGTTGGATTAGACCTGAGATTTTTATTTACATTAAGAAGTTGCTATTTATTAGAACCATAGCGTTAATGAGTGAAGACTCTATTAGCAAGAGAATTTTTATAAATAGATACCGCGAGTATGGACAGAGTAGGGCAAACTGTAGGGAGAGTACCCTACCTAGCCCCACTTTTGACATGCTTAAGATATCCGAAATCTTTGGTCTTTTCGACGAAGTAGGAAGAATGCTACTTGGCACAAGGTTTCATAGTAAAGAACAATGGAGAGATATCGTATGGAGAAAAGCATGGGTAATTGAGAATCAGGACTGGGAAATAAGGACTAACCTTTTTAGGACCACTGTATGTCTAAGTGCCACTATGAACTCTGTTAGTACACTGATATGGTGGCAGATGGGTGCTTTTCCTGAAATAATGCTAGCATGAGAAACAATGTGCAAATTAATACGTAGAGCCAGTGAATTGAAGTGTGACAGTTACTTGTTTAGGAACATCTATTGAGAATGTCGAACATCTCCTTATGCATTGTCCTTATTTTAATGATAGAAAAGAAGCTATGCTTAGAGAAATCAATGATTTAGAGAATGATTATGATACTGTCATCTTAACCTCATGCAAAGCCGGAGGTAATGCTCTATTTCAATAGAATTATAGCGATAAATGTACAATATATGTATGTGACAATTGTAGGAATGAGAGAAGGTGTTGGGTAGTTCACCAACATGTTAACTATCCCTAAAGTGTACCCTGAGCTTTTTCCGCAATTCGCCTGTATTCCCTTACACCTTTTTGTGTGGGTATGTCAGCCTTAACACCCTATTAAGTATAACCCCCTTTTCGTTTGAGGGATCAGCTTTAACTGCTCAGAAATTTATGTTAATCTTTCTCATCCAAGTCCAATATTGTGCATCTTATGGCTTATTTTATTTAGCCTGGAAAGCAGCGGCCTTTAGACATCAGTATCTACTATTCACATACATGTATATCTATTCATCTTTGAGATACTCCTAGAGGGAGTTTTGTGTATAGTAGATATAGAGGTTCCATCACGAGTGGATGGAAAGAGGAGGTATCTTGTACGAGTGAGTGATTTTGTGTCTTAGGACAAGGCTTGCAGAGTCCCAAGACACAAAATCACTCACGAGTGCAAGATACAACCTCTTTCCATCCACGAGTGATGGAACCTGTTTCTCCCACGATAAAAAGAAGAAATTTTCACGTTTTACCATGAAGTTAGCTAGCTAAACTAAGTCAGCCAAAGGTCACCTGTGCACTAGTTCAACAATGGTAATACGCATTTGTTGTGACGTGCACCGTTTGTTTTCCCAGAAACTGGTGCCAGATCACGTACGAGACGCTTGTTCAAATCCACACGCGCTATTGTTAGGTCTACCTTTCACCCAGCAGCAGTGACCCCTTGATTGAAATTGAGGGATCTGATTGGACAATTACACTAGTTTGACCGTTAACCCCATTGAGGACAACTTTTCTTTAACTGTAAAACACACCTCAGAGTGGGAGAAAAGTTTTTGTTTAACTCCTCTTAATGAGGTGTAAACAGTGTCTTATAATATACCAAAGTTTTGGGTAATAACATTTCGAGTAACTAACATTTTCTACCTTTATATTTTGTATGCTTACTGTTTATTTGTACCGATATGCTTTTGTAGTAGAAATACTACAGCTAATAAACATATATAAACATATATATATACCTATATATATATATATATATATATATATATATATATATATATATATATATATATATATATATATATATATATATATATTTATGTATATATATATATATATTTCCAAGTGCAAATAGTTCTTCTGCTTCTCTTTCTATCTATAGAAGTCTTTCAAAATGGGTGATTGAAAATATGTTTCTATTGCGCCTTTTTAAATAATTAAATCCTTTTGCAACCAGTATGCACAGATTAAACAATTTGTCTTTTTCTTCATCTCACAAAATTATCATTTTGTGCTCTAGTCTGAAATTGCTATAACCTAGGTTATGTAATCAGAGCCTTAAGTCTGACCAGAATCTATTTTCACGTTCACACCTCATAAAAGCATGTTCTATTGTTTCTGGTTCACCACAGAATTCACACAATTCGTTTTCTGTTATTTTCATTTTATATAGTCTCGTATTTGTGCTCACCCATGAATGCCATATTCAAAATTGAACATCATACAGATACCTATTTCTTGATATCTTTTTTGTCAAACTTATTGACTTTTGAATATCTTCATACTCTATGTCTGTTTCGATCATTTTTCCACATTTATATGCAATGTCTTGTGACAGACCTATATTGTACCTTGAGGTTCCTCTGTAAATTTATTGACATCCTTTTTTTTAAAGTAAATAACATTTCTGGTCTATGTGGTCCCATATTTATGGACAGCTTTTCGGAGTTTTTGATAAATTTTGTAATACCTTTTTTATTGCCATGTACTCCAAAGAATTAAGGGTCACATCTCGTTCTTTTTAATGAAAGTTATTGCTCATGATGCATTTCACTCTTTCACATCATTTGCACGTGGCCTGATAAGGCCTAGATTCTTTTTTAAATGTTTCATGCATGTTTTGTGTTGATTGTGGTTGGAAAGGCGGAGAGCTAGCTAAGTGTCTCCTATCACTGTCTGGGTGCGAATCCCACTCTGATCATATGAGTAGGTTGCCAGTGATTTCGGGTTGGGCGGTGCTTTTCGCTGGGTACTACGGTTCCCTTCACCAGTTACAATTAGCTAGTCATAACTTAGCCGCAATATGGCAGAAAATGTGACGAAAAACGAAATTCCATATTCCATCCCTAAAATCATCGAAATCCAAAGTTATCAGAACACAGCTACACTGGGTTAAAACAAACAAGCGCTACTTGGCACGTTGCCAAGAATGAATTAAGTGACATCCACCTCTTCACATGAGACAAGATAGTTGTCAGGTACAACATTTCCTATTACCTGTCTTTACCAGGTCTTCGTCTGCTCATTCCTAGAAGTATCAAATGGAGGTGAACGCACGACCACAGGCAAGAATTGTGTAACATTCACCTTTCGGAATATGCGTACATTTCAGACGTGAATGGGTTAACATTCTACCTACAAATGATTTAGATGAGTAATGTTTTACAATGCGTCAAATTGTTCCAAATTCCATCCCTTAAATCATCAGAAGTCCAAAGTTATCAGAACACAGCTGCATAGGGTTAAAACAAATCAGTGCTACCTGGCATGTTGCCAAGCATTAATTGGGTGACATCAACCTCTATACATGGGACAGAATTTCCTATTACCTGTCCTTACCAGGCCTTCGCCTGCTAATTCCTAGAACTATTGGAGGAAGGTGAAAGCTCGACCACAGGCAAGAGGGTCGCCTCGACTCGAGTATACATAGGAAGGAAGAAATTGAATACTAGTAGATTATATGTCACTTTTGACTGTTTAAGTCACATCACGACAGGATAGAAACTCTCTTCTCATCATGAATAGTTCAAAAGGATCTTTCAGGTGCAGAAAAACCATAGACAGTCCTCCACAATACCGCACATTTGTAGACGTTTGCAAGGGGCGGTTCTTTGAGTACAGTAAGTACCTACAAAAGGTTCCATGAATTTAACTGCAGAGTACTTTATTTTCCAATCTTAGTGCTACCTACCAAATGATTATCAATGTAAGATAATAGCCAGTGTCAGGCGTCTAAAGAAAGTCGCACTGTAGTACTCTTGCATTTTCGTTTTATTGCTTTTTTTCAGCGTTCTTTAGTACATCTCTCAGCGTCGTATACACACTTGCACAGTTAAAGAAAAAAAGTACTTTGTATAAAATTGAGTAAGTCTTGAGGATAGAAAAAGCCTACAATTTTCCGCACTGTATATTATGGTACGAAGGAGCCCAATATTCGCCGGAATTATGAGGAACACCGTTAACAAAAATTGGCATATACTTAGTTCAATGTTTTCGTTTTTTTAGCGTTCGGAGCTATAAAACGCAAAAAACAATTTCCTGTAAATTCTCAAGATTTACTTTTGTGAATCTACAGTACACATGTATCTACCATCCTTTGGTTGATTCGTGACATTATTTGTCTTCGCCCTCATATTAGCCGGTCGGCTCGGTCAGTGGAAATGAAATACCTAGTTACTCTGACTAATGAGCAGGGTATTCAGGTGTAAATGAATCTAATTATGCACGCTATATATTCCCATCTCAGGGGAAGGACTCTTCATCGTGAGGCAAATATCAAAATGTACAAATACATATAAAACTACACACACACACGATTCGCAATTTTCCTAGGCAGAAATCACATTTGAATTCGGCAGTGTAAAAAAACTGGACAAGGAAGAAAATAAACGAACAACAAAAAATATACAAATAACTAAAGTGATAGCTTGCTCTAGTAAGGATTTCATGCTTTATTCCAAGATTATTTATTGTAGAACGAAAATCACTTTTGCATGCAAATATGTCTCTGTGTTCTTTCTCTCCCACTGTTTCCTTACCAGCGGGCTGGTAAGGATGTTATACAGACTTGCACCATTATGAAGAGTGTCTATGGTTCCTTTGCGTCTAAAAGAACCATTGGAACTATTCGAAAATAGCAGAAAGTTTCTATCTCGTCACGATATGGCCTAATCTATCTGTTAAAAGCGACGTCAAGCTTAACAAACAAACAGATACAGTGCTGACATTTAATTCTTGCACTAAATGCATGGGCAACCCGGGCATAATACACAACCGCACGCCCAAATGCTAGCCATTTTCTTAGCATAGATGACCTCACAACTGATAGTAGCTTTGATTCACAAGGCTACCTAGGTCTTTGTTGTGCTTGGCGTATTTTTTGACATGTTACCCATGGGTCTTTGTACAACAAGGCAATGACAGACGTCCGGTCGACTGGTGTAGGAATTAAATGTATGTACTGTACTCTCCACCGTGGCCTTTTGGTCAGTGGTTACAATGATTTGCTCCCAGGCGTGAGTTCGCAGGTTCGAGTCTCTGCCGGATCCCCATAAGCAGGTTGGCCTGGTCGCTATATAAATGTGAAGCGTTGTGTAGGCTCTATTGTTCTTCTGCAACTGAAAGACACCTTGGAACCATTCGTGAAGAGAAGGTAATTTCTTACCGGTTCCGGATTTCTAACTCGTCGGGATATATCCCAAGCGGCTGAAAGCGACGTGAAATCCAAATCCTTCCTTCCTTTTACTTTCTCAAGTTGCATCAGGAGGCCCTACACAGATAGCTAATTAGTCTAAACTGCCAGTGATTGCCGATCGTTTCAAACCCCTTCCTGTGTTCTAACCCTACTTTAGTGGGGCAAGTGAGAAAGTTCCTTCCCATCTACAAAGGGCTATTCACGATTTAGTTATTATAATGGAAAATGGTGACGAAAAACGAAATTCCAAGTTCTCATCAATATGGAAATCAGGTGAGTATTTACGATGTAGCTAAGAGCACATTGCAATTCCCTGCTAGTAGTTGGAATATAAACCTAAGCTACAAGTACCTCTTATACCATTTATCTTCCCTAAGTGAATATGTTTATGACTTATTTATTGTTATATACGAATACACATGAAGTGGTTTATGTAATGACCATCTTCTCTGCAGCTTGGAAAACTACTTTGATATACAAAGTAACTGATATAAAGTAAAGTGCTGCCGAAGATACTCAATTAACTGGGGAGTAAGGTAATAGAGTTAATTTTTTTCAGTCAGGTTTACAGGATATAGAGGATGGATATTGCATGCGTTACATTGAGATCTATCACAAATTATTCTGAAAGTCAGCCTAGGCATGTATTGTTATAGGTACATGTATAAAGTAATAAAGTGAAGGCAATATAGCCTTTATTGTAATAAATCATGAAGCAGGAAACTTGATCTGACGGCCAATAACACTATATTGGATTAGATGCATGTAATAGTTCTCCCGCCTTTATGAGTATCATCTCTTCAATAATCTACTAACCAGGTCAAAATCCAGGACATTGACAGGGTCTGAAACAAATGGAAATATCTTGCTAATAGAGCATTCTTTAGAGAAATATTCGATTGGAAATCTTTGCTGTTGTAAAAGATGCCACCATGGCTGCGCAGATAAGCCTTTTTCTTGCGGCATGCATGCATGTCTTGAGGTAGCAGTATATGGCTGTTTATTTGACTCGTTTTAACCTCAAGCCTGTCTTTATGTGACGATTTAGCCTGTACAAAGTTTATATAGCCTGATAGGTATTTTGATGGGAGACACATTAAACATCACATATTTACCCTGCCAGCAGGGCGTGAAATATTTAGGGGAAAAAATGAAAAGAATATTGTTTCAAACGGAGCTTCTATAAACTACAGTTATGGACCAGATACCATCAAATTGCATACAAAGAAAGAAACGATCAATATAAAGGAAAGGGTGTCACAGATCTCAAATGTTTGCTCTGTTAAAATCACATGACGGTTTTGGCGAAAATGAGAATAAAAGTGTTATTCTAAATTTCATAACTTTTGAAGAAAGTCAAAATTGCACAATCTATGATACCTTTCCTTCCAAGATACTCGTAGCTATTTGTATCCCTGATTCCATGCAAATTCGTTGAATTGTTATATCCAAAATGCATATTATCCGACCATATACTAGAATGAACTCCTGATACAAATTGATGAACATGTCATATCAACTAAAAACATTTGTTGTTCGTATTTACCCAACCCTTCTCGCAATTCTACACTCATTGACAAGTTACATCAAAATCGTATTTGTTGTTATTCATTTGTTTTGTAATTTGATTTTGATTTATTTGTACTGTATTTTCATAAATTTGATTTATGGTCAATAAAGATACATACATACATACGTAAGATCGTTTGCGCACTTCAGTTGAATATGGAATTTTTCTTATCGTCACTTTAATGGCATATCTAGACTAGATCGTGTTTAAGATCAAGTTTAAGATCAAGATTACATGACATCCTCCGAGAATTGAGGCAACAAATGTAGGAGAACATTGATGAAATATATATGTTCTTTGACTTATTCTTAACAAAATGGGGAAAAGTGTACAATCATCTTAAAAATATAACATGACCGGAAAAAGTAAGGCTAAATATATCAAATATCATGCTTCAACTTATAATATGAACAGTTTGTATATGGTTATGTGTCACGTCGCTTAATATATGTTATTTATGTCTGTATTATGAAGTAAAAACGTTATTACACTTCTGCAATATTCAATATACATACTAGTATATATATATATATATATATATATATATATATATATATATATATATATATATATATATATATATATATATATATATATATATATATATATATATATATATATATATATATATTAAAAGTAATGAAGAGTGGGGGAAACTGGATTACCCAGAGAAAGCCACAGCCTAACCCCGAGTCACTGACAACTTCCTACGATTGCTTGGCTGCGATCCGAACCCGGGCAGTGGTGAGAGACGGCGAGCGGTCAATGGCAATACCTTAGACTACTAAGCAATCAGGGCAGGATCTGCTTCCAGATGAAATGCACTAATAGTGCTAGATACATCCATTATTGCAAGACGTGCTACAGAGTGAGTACAATTTGAAATGAATACGAATAACCCAAAGAATGCCTTAAGGAAACAGGCTGCAATCTGTCCATTTCCGACGATCTCGATATTAGATCGGTATTCGCTACACGCTATCCGAAAACAATATGTCTAGAAATCAAAAGGTATGATACCGTTGCCTGTTTCTTTTCAAAATGTGCTGATACAAAGATATCTCGTGATCATATCGGTATGTTCAAAGCAAACGAAATCGATCGACATGAAAAAAATATCATACTCTTCTTTTCAAAATAGGCTAACATGAATTTGGAACCCAGACCTCGTCTTTGGACGAATGCAGTCGTTAGCTTTGTTGGTGATTTATATGTCTTTTTCTTTCTTTTGAATAGTTGTCATGTGTGATACTCACCATTAAGCTACCAAACTGTATTTTCTGATGCACTTTACCGTTTAGGATCTTTCTTTACTCCTTGCTATGCTAATACTATGGCCAGGCCTTGTACAAACGTGTTGGTATAGTAAACCCACGTAAACACGTGATAATTTTGTTTTTACACAAGCAAATGAATAAATGCCAAAGACCTAGTTGAAAATATTACGATGCCTGGCTCCAAAGCGTGAGGCTGCAGGTTCGAACCTCTGCTGTATCCCCATTGGTGAATTGGCCAGGTCGCTCTATATAAATATGCAGCGTTGTGGAGTACTGCCTATAGTACTTCTAAAACTAAAAAGCTCCTTGGAACAAAATTGTAGTCGTAAAAAGAAGGAAATTACTTCCCGGTTCCGCGGTGTTATCTCGTAGCGATATGACCTAAGCTGTTGAAAGCAAAGTAGAAAGCAATTTCTTCCTTCCATTGTAAAAAAACAGA
>OZ012688.1:2982699-3142699 GCA_963942565.1 Maea johnstoni | reverse complement strand
AAGCCCGTCACTGCCGATCCATATGAACTCTTTCGATGCCCCCACCCTTTTTGCTGCGTCCAAAACACCCCGGGCTTCTTCAATGTCGGTGAAGAGCACAACTGCCCTTGCCATGGGGTTCCGTCTCAGCTTTCTTATGACGTGATCGTACCTATCTATTTGGGCGCTCTGAGAAACCTCTGTTGATGTTGCCACGCACGTACCCTTTCGCTGTACCAGCTTCTGTAGTAACTTCGCTCCCTCCCTCCCGTACCCTCCACCCGAGTAGATGATAGAAATATAGGTCCATCGAAAGTGAGAGATAATGTCCACGATGGCGCGAACTTGAAATCTGTCTGGAGTCACTATGCGGAAAAAGTAGGGATATCGGGACGAATCGCTAAGAAGATCACTACTCGACGTAGGGCTTATCTGAGGAATTTTGAAGAGTTCCAGAATTGGTGCTATCATAATGCTAGATTTACTACTTTTGGCGCCAAGCACACCAATGACGTCGTAAAAAACCTTCATTGAAAACAAGCTTTGGTTTTCGGCTTCGAGTCTGGTGAATGACGATACGTCATGGCGGTTCTGTTTGAGTGGCATAAAGTGCATGACTTGGGCAAGGGCGGTTGTATCCTTGGCGCAATTATCCAGAATAACGAAGCCGAGGGTGACATTGGGTAGCAGGGATGGATCGTTGTTGATCTTATCAATAGCGTAAACAATCGCCTCTGCCTCCTGCACGGCACGCGGGTCCCTCAACTTTGACCCGCAAGAGCGATCCTCGTCGAACTCGTGAATGGGCAGAATGGCGCCAATGTTGAGTTGACCCAAGCGGACGTAACTGTGCTGTCGCATTGGAATGTTGATGCCCATCGTACCCTGAAATGCCTCCAGAACCAACAACACAACACCCAAAACCACAGAGCAGGCACGAGTGTTGCTGTAGCCTCCCATCATGGCTGTCATTGACGTACAGAGCAGACGAACTTATGTCCAAACATTTCCATGTATTTGTGTATGTGAAAGTCACATGTAGACGGTTAGTGATCGCAGCACTGAGACCAACAAACAACTTTGCTGCGAGAAGTCTCAATTTCCATTTCTCCTGCAATTGATATTCCCTCCATCACCTGGTGAGCTTTCAACACATATATGATGATAAAAATAATCATAAACCTCTAAAAGAAGTGCAATCTGTAATGTTCGAGGTTAAAAAGTATGCCGTAACGAGTTCTCATATTACGGTTTTATAAACATCACTGCTTCATTGAATCGTGCAATATGGAGATATGTGAGCCAGATAGTTCCACTAAAGTTCTCCTAGCGAATGAAGCGTGGTTAGGTAGCGCGCGTATGCAGCAGACGACAGTTCCACCGGCTGCGGCAGCAACAACAGCAGCATGAGCGACAGCACATGTGGAAGGCACTCTAAATGTTTCCCTGCTCTTTGATAAACAAGACGGAATCCTGGTTCCTTATTCTCCCCAGCATCTCCAACTCGCAGACTCGTAGAATGAGTGCCAGCTGTGGTGATGCAACCGTTCATTCGGTACCCGGCATATAATTGGTTCAAGACCAAGCGAGGAGGAAAATCTAGCCAATGAATATCCGAGATTAGTCTCTTGTACGTTTACTAAACGGGTCTACCGCTAGAGTGGATACAGAGAACCAGCATCGCGGCTGAGAGTGTAGGTTGCCAAAGCAGATGGTCGGGGGGGATGTAGCTATGACGTCACTAAGGAAATGATGCTAATTCCCACCATTCGATAGATGCCATTTATAGATCTTAATCAATTGCTAACGAGTACTAATGCAGTTGATCAGTTGAGAAAGACAGTCACTGCTCATAGAATATCGTATTTCAGTAATGAATCAGTGAACAAACAAATAACATTGATTAGGTAAATTTCTCTCAGCAATGTCGGTCATGATCTCGTGTACATATGATTATATCAATTGATTATAATCCAATGGAATTAATGGTTTGTGATTGTAGCCGTATATTATAGCTGGCCGGCTGCTGTTACATAAAAACTAAAAGTGATTCTTAAAGCTCAAAGATTACAGGCAAATAGCATAATTATCTACTGAAGGGGGAAAAAGGCGATTTTGGAACCCATCCCTAGAATAGGATATATTTGTATACAATCTAAAATGCATACTGGATGCAAACGCACATACATCCCATATGACATTGTTATTTTCTACATAATAGGGACCTTGACGGTCGAGTGGTCTAAGGCGTTGCCACTGACTGCTCTCTACCCTCTGACCAGGATCTAATTCCGGCCAGGACATGTGCGAAAGTTGCTAAAGAATTCGGTTGGGTGGTGGCTTTGACGGATACTCCGTTTTCCTCCACCACTTCCAACTGGCTAGTCACGAATTAACCTAAACATGACGGGAAAAGTGACGATAATCAAAATTCAAATTTAAATGGAGTTTAGGATCAAATACATGTAGGGAGAGAACAAAAACAACGCGACCTCGTAAGGATGGGTCATTTTTCAAACTATTGATACGCCATGTCATCAACTACGAAAATCCGAAAAATGAGGAAACACATACTTTTATGACGCACTTAGTTTCGGATTTTCTTTCAAACGTCTTTTTTTCGAAGTATATGTTAAAAATGGTTCGTGAATGGTTTCAAGAATTTAAAACTCAACCCCAATATGGCCGCCGTACTCAGGACTACTTCTACTACACTGTCCGACATCTGTGATAGAGTGACGGTACTCTCCCGTTCTTCATTCCGCTGTGTGTTATCAGGAACTCCATCCCTCGGAAATGATTTCAAGTTAATATGCAAGTGACATACTGAAGCATAAGTGCATCTTCGCCGGGTGTGTGTGTGTGTGTGTATGAAAACATATATATATATATATATCTGACACAGAGGGATATGTGTTTTACCGCTTTACTAGCGTTATTTATGAGGAGTTGATCTGCCACAATCTTTCCGAAAAGGGGGTGCGCACTATACACAAAGCTAAGGTCTATACATCATTTTAAAGGGGTGCGGTTTTATTGATTACAATCTATATCATGACTAGGACCATGGGTATCGGGCACTGACACAGAGGGATAAGCATTCATGTCACATTTCACACATTTCGATATGTGTTTTACCGCTTTACTAGCGTTATTTATGAGGAGTTGATCTGCCACAATCTTTCCGAAAAGGGGGTGCGCACTTTACACAAAGCTAAAGTCTATACATCATTTTAAAGGGGTGCGTCTTATATACGGGTGCGTCTTATACACGCGAAATTACGGTATATATATATATATATATATATATATATATATATATATATATATATATATATATATATATATATATATATATATATATTATCATCGTTATCATTATATATTATACAAATATGGACTGACCCCGAGGGCAATATCAGGTTATATTGACCTAGGGAGAGCAATATTGCCCAAGGCCGAAGGCCGCGGGCAATATTGCTCACCAGAGATCCATATAACCTGATTTGCTCGAGGGATCAGTCCATATTTGTTTTATTATATGACCAATGACAAATGGAAGAAGCATTAATTACACATCAAACAGAAGAAACATTTTGATTAAACTATCACTATCAGGTATCCTTATTAATACAATAATAAAACATCGTTTTGAAGCAAATAATCTTTAAAACTTCAAAACCCTCAAAATAAGCCTTAATTCACCCTCATTGGCTTTCAAATGTTCAATTAGAAAAGTTCAGATCTTATGAAATCCCTCCCTCATTTTTTTGAATTAAAAAAAAAAAATTATATTGTAAAAAAAGTATATATATTTTTTTTTCATTTTTCATTTTATATTTAAAAAAAATATATTTTTAATTTTTTAGTTTTATTTTTAATTTTTTAATTTTTTAAAAAAATTGTTTAAAAAATTATTTGGGGCAAAATGGTGGCCGGTCATGTCACAGCCCATTTGATGGGCTGTTGGCATGCTTGGGAAATCTGGGGATGTGTCAGTACTCACTATTGTGGCACTCTCATTGGATGGTGTGCCTGATCAGTCAATATTGCCAGTCCATCAACTGTTTTGATGGACTTGGTGGGAGATATTCCCTAGTATAGGAAGTGATCATAGCCTGAATTAACCAATCAAAAGAGAGATTGGTCAGTGGTCATATAATAAATATATATATATATATATATATATATATATATATATATATATATATATATATATATATATATATATATATATATATATATATATATACATATATATATATATATATATATATATATATATATATATATATATATATATATATATATACTAGTATATATGTTTATGTATATATATATATATATATATATATATATATATATATATATATATATATATATATATATATATATATATATATATATATATATATATATATATATATATATATTTATTTGCAGGATACTCGGTTTCCGCCACCTGTTACAACTGGCTAGTCACGACCTATCCGCAATATGTCAGAAAAAGTGACAAAAACTAACTTCCAAATTCTAACCCCCGCACTAGAATTTATGACTCTGTCATACATATAAACATTTTTCCTAAAGAAAAATTGAAAGGTAGAAAACCTATAGCTTCTGCTCATCCCCAACATCTCTTCAGTACTTCTCACATTATAAAAAGCTGCCGAAGCAGAGAACATTGATGAATGATGAAAGTATAAATCTTGATGCCATCAATAGTATCCTTCTTTGTAGGAAACACGAACGCGGTTAGTATTACAGCTGCTTTAAGATAAAGGCTTAAAGAAGTAGGAAACGAGATGTTTTGCAGAACGCCCCCGTGTGTGTACAGAACAATTTATGAGATCCGTGGAACAAAGCAGTTATCACTTTTTGTCGTATCGAATACTTCTTGCATTTTCGTGTATAGTCTTGCAATAACATCCGTTTACCCAATCGTTTGGAGGATCTGACGTGGTCTAGTGATTGAGTCATAAAGTACAGGCGTTTGATTTCTACACCAACCGACCGGACATCTGCCAGTGCCTAGTTGTACAAACATCCACGGATAAGAAGTCAACAAAATAAGCCAAGCACATCAATGACCTACGTAGCTTATGAATCAGAGCTACGGTCAGTTGTAAATTAAGGGACTTGTGGTGACATCCACGCCAAGGAAATTGGGTGGCAATCGGGCGTACAGTCGTGAATTATGGCTCGGCTGCCCACACATTTAGTGCAGGATTAAATGTCGGCACTGTAGAGGTTCCCTGATGATTCTGACGAGGTGAATCATTTAAGGCCCTGGGGAACGAGCCTCGACGAGTTCCCAAGCTCGAAAATGATTCACTAAATGTTCGTTCTCATATCTCGCGAGTTGGAGAAACCTTTTTTTTGCCGCTTTTGATATAGATAATATTGAAAAAGTAATGCAGCATCGAGCACTTGGTCCTTCGGTAAATCAACTACGGTGTCGACATTTAATTCCTGCACTAAATGTGTGGACAGTACCCGGCACAATACACGACCGAACGCCCGATTGCCATCCAGTTTCCTGGGCATGGATGCATAGATGACCTCATTGCTGAACGTACCTTTGATTCCCAAGCTATGTTGATCATTAGTGTACTTATTTTTGACATGTAATTCATGGATGTTGTACAACCTGTCAGACGTCCAGCCGACTGGTGTAGGAATTAAATGTCTGTACTTTATAGAAAACGATAATTCTGACATAATGTGAATCATTTTTGGTTCTTGGGAACAAGCCTCGACGATTTTCCAAACCAGTTTATAATATATCATCGTTGTGATTTCTCGCGAGTTGAGAAACCCTATTTCTGCCACTTGAAATATAGATAGTAATGGAAAGTGAATGCCGCAACAAGCACTTAGCTCTGGACGCGGATTTAAAGTGGCTTGTGGGGTTAGTTTGTAAATATAGAGTCAATTTAAGGTTTTCTACATATATTAAAGCCTACATCCTTTTCCTTACAATCAGATCAATAGTGAATGTCTAGGCAATCACCGAGCAGAGTGAGGGACCATCTATTTTAGAAGCTTCTGTAGGCTTGCACACAAGCAGGAGGTGTTTTGGCCCTTTTTCCAAAACATGGTCGTTTCAAACAAGCATTTTGGGTAGTGTATGTTAATGGCTGTGATTGAAATTTGGCATGTTTATAGCTATTACCAATTTTCCCCCACATTTCTGAAATTTGAAGATCCCCGCTCTATAGGTAGGAGCTCCGTTTGAAAACAGTATGAGGTTTTTTTTCAGTGTTTTACCAAAGAAAATCTTACACCCTGCTGTTAGGGTACTTCGTCATCAGAAAACCTTTCAGTCAATATATATACTTTGTATAGGCTAAATATTCAAATAGAGACAGTGTAAAGGAAAACTGAGTCAGATAAATCAACCCTACAAGCAACCGTAATAAGACAGCAACAATGGCGCGTACCTAGCATTGTGAGCGTAACGCACGTAACTAAATTGTTGGCCCCTCCCAATTAGGCTATGTTATCCATATATGGATCCTTACACCATCCTCAACGCCTAATAAGGTATGGCTAGAGGGAATGGTTTTTATTCAATGGGTATTTCTGCCTGAAGAACCTTGGTTCCCAGACGTGCGGAAGCGCCGATTCGTGTCTGTGTTGGATTCTCACTATTGCCTGTCTTGCCAAAACTGGCAGATCAGTTTTCCTCTATGTTGTTACCTCTTAGGAGCACTGAGTCCAATATCTATTTACTTATGTTCTGTCTCAACTCCTCAAAATGTTGGTTACGCTCATTAGGTGCCCATTGTATGTATGTATCTTTATTGACAATAATATTATGTATGAAAGGTACATAGATAAATAAACAAAAACAGACACAAAGGAAAATACAAAGAACAGGGGGATGATTCATAGATCATCCGATTACAAATATTAAAGGAATGAAATTCGTGGAACAATTTTATCCATCAAGCAGCATTGGTCAAGGGACGGAAGCCAAGTCAAAAACCTTGTAAACTGAAACATGGAAAGGGGTAACCAATTTCACCCCTAGTTCGGATGGCTTTGGAATACATTTTAGTAATCGCTATCCCGGATATCTTCCCTAATACATACAGGTCTGAGGCGTCTACCCCCTCTATGTTACAGCCCATAAGCTATTTAAGTACCATGCCTGGTTCGTTCTTAAATCTTAGGGAAATTTCCCCTCCTATGGAACTTGTATCATCATACATTTGTAAACTCATGACGTGATAATTTGGACATTGCATTGAAATATATGATGAATAGTCTCCAGGACGTATAGGTCACACAGGTCACACAGTGAAATAACCCAATGCAAGAGGTTGTGAGATAGGTGCTTATATTAAACTGTAGGGGAATTAGGGATAGCATTAAACGTGCGGATATATTGGATAAAGCCCGTTCACGTAATACAAACATTATATGTCTACAAGAGACACATATCATTGGAAGTGATCTGAATCTTCTTAAAAAAGAATGGAATGTGAAATACTTTATCTCAGGTAATAAACGCAATGCGAGGGGAGTAATGGTCATCTTTGACAACAATTTTGAATATATTATACGTAATGCCCAATTTGACCCAGAAGTTAGATACATAATATTGGAGATTGAAATACCCCAGGTAGTAACTTTCTTATTAATCAACGTGTATGTTCCTAATGATGAAAAAGTGAAATTCACAGAAAAACTCTTCAATATCATAGATAGCTTTGAAAATAATAATATAATAATAGTGGGAGACTGGAATTCAGTTTTAGATCCTGAAATGGACACAAAATTTTACACTAATACTCAAAAAAGTAAAATGACAAAAGAATTATCCAATTATATGCGCAGAAAGGGTCTCTTAGATATTTGGCGAATGAACCATCCACAGCTAAAAAAATTCACTTGGGCAAGACGTAACCCCACAAAGCTAGGTCGTTTGGACTATTTTTTAATGTCAGATACCTTACTCCCGCTCTATGCAGACTCATATATAAAACCCAGTTATAGGTCTGACCACAGTCCCATAGGTCTTGATATTTATATTCAAAAAAATCCGAAAGGTCCAGAATTCTGGAAAATTAATAATTCTTTGCTATTAGACTCGAAATTAAATAGTGACATTAAGAAAGAAATAGCACTGATAGTACAAACCTATGCTTGTATGCCATATCACCCAAATTTTGTCAAAAAAATTCTAGTTAATGATATAAATATCATGATTGATATCAAGACCTTCTGGGACACAATGCATGTTCAAATAAGGGGGTTAATTATTTCATACTCAGACAAAAAGAAAAAACAGCAAAACAGGGAGGAGAACCAGCTAAATAAAAGCATTGAGTTGCTTGAGGAAGAATTCAATTTAGACCCAAATTAATAAATAGTATTAAAATAAATAAAGATAAACTCCAAGAAATCAGGGAAATTAAACTAAAAGGTGCCCTTTTAAGATCTCGTACAATGATAGCAAACTTTAATGAAAAACCGACAAAATTCTTCTTGAACTTAGAAAATAAAAATTTCATTTCTAAAAATATAAGGGAATTAAAATTGATAAATGGAAATAAAATCAATAAACCAGAGGAAATCTTAAAAGAAATGTGGGAGTTTTATACAAACTTATACGATAAACAAGAAGCACTTAGAATAGAAGAGACAAGCTTTAAAGGAATAGAAGACAAATTTTCTAAATTAAATGATACAGAAAAAAAAGACTTAGAAGCTAAAATAACTACAGAGGAAATAAAAGACGTAATTAAAAATCTAAAAATAATAAAAGCCCTGGTCCCGATGGGTATTCAAATGAATTTTACAAGATTTTCTGGCCAGAACTAGGACAATGGATAACTAAACTATTTAATAACTATAGAGAAACTAACGAAATAAATGAAAGTCAGCTTGGTGGAATAATAACGTGTATCCCTAAGGGAGATAAAAATAGGAATGAAATCAAAAACTGGAGGCCGATAACTTTATAAAATTCCACATATAAATTCTACTCGTCCATACTTGCAGAAAGAATTAGATCAACACTAAATAAACTTATACATTCGGACCAAAAAGGCTTCATAAAAAATAGATTTATTGGTGAAAACATAAGACTAACATACGATATGATAAATTTCTGCAATGAATATAAAATTAAATGATTAATTGTATTAGTGGATTTCCAGAAAGCGTTCGATTCGATTATTTGGGATTTTATTTCAAAAACTTTAAAAATCTTTAACTTTTAGCGATAGTATTATTTAATGGATAAACACAATTCAACAAAAAAAACTTTTCGTATATTGTACAAAATGGGCATATTTCAAATAAGGTTCTCCTCCACAGAGGCTGTAAACAGGGGGACCCGGTCTCTCCTTGCATTTTCGTATTAGCAGCAGAGATAATGGCAGAGGCATCGACAAATAAGAAAATCCAGGGCATTGTAGTCCATGGGGAGGAAAAAAAATCTCGCTTTATGCAGATGACACGACTTTGTATTTGTCAGCGAGTGAGGCAAGCCTTCGAGCCTCTTTGGATGCTCTGCAGGAGTTGCAGAAAATTTCAGGCTTAAAGATAAATATAGGAAAAACAAAAATTATCAATATTGGGGAGTGGGGAGACAGCAGGATAACTTACTGTAAAGACCGAAATCTAATCTGGACAGCAGAATTTACATCACTTGGAATAATATTCAACACAGATAAATTACAAGAGATTACGGAAATTAATATTGATAACAAAATTGATGAAATAAATAAGCTTATAAGGATTTGGACACCAAGATTGTTAACAACTATCGGCAAAATCACCATTATCAAGAGTCGAGAATGGTTTGAAAATGGCATGATATATGTAAGTGACCTTTTTGAAAAAGGTAATTTTATGTCTTTGGAACAATTCAGGGCTAGGGGCCGGCGATGTAACTTTTTAGAACATGAATCACTCAGAAGTAAAATTATGCAGCTTGACATACAAATGGACATTAGACACAAAATTGGTCCATTATTACCCGTTTTACTAGATACAATATCATTGGGAGGAAAGGGGTGCAGTATGATTTATAAAAAACTAGATATCACCTCTTATAGTGTTCTTTTAAACGTACAAGACCGATGGGAACAAATACTAAATGAAGACGTGACCATATCAGAGATTTCAAGGAGCTTCTCTAATATTCATAAAATCCCAAAATGTTCATATAATAGATATGTGCAGTTCAAAATCATGCATGACAGACTTAACACGAGGCAATTGTTATGCAAGATGAACATATTTGAGAATAACCTCTGTCTGTACTGCTTAACTGAAATTGATACAACATTACATGCATTAATAGATTGCCCATCCACTGCTTTATTATGGAGAGAAATTGAAATATGGCTAAGACGAAATATTGAAACACATACAAAAATCTCACTTAAAGAAAAAATCTTTGTATATCAAGAGAAAAATCCCTATTCCTATATAATATATCTAATAATTATGAATACAAAAATCGTTATATATAAAAGGAGGCCGGATAAGGGCGACTTAAGAATATGGGAGATATTGAGACTTGCCTATTATGAAATGAAAAACGACCAATATGAATGTGATCTATCAAACAAGAAAGAATTTTTTGAGAATAGATGGGAAAAGGTAAAATTGTGCCTATGTTCACAATTCGAGTGAAGCAGAGTTCATAGTCATTTCTTTCTTTTAGGTTAAACTTAAACCTAACCTCCAATAGTATAACAGTATAAATTCATAATTTTACGGTGTCCTACAGGTGTAATTTTTATGTTGTATGTCCTTCGTACATGAATAATATGTTAACACGTAAAATATTGACATTGATAACTGATACATAATGTATATTTCATGTCTATGTTCTTTTGTTTGGTTTGTTTTGTGGAAAAAGGAAAAATAAAAACCGCTTTACACATATGTGTAATTTCAAAATTTAAAAAAAAGGTGCTTATATTAACTGTTCAGGAGGTAAATCGCGCTGTTTTGCATGGGGCGCCCGCGGTTGCAAAAATAGGGCTTGTTGTAGTGTGGTTGTGGGGATCCGTGCGCCGAAACTGATGGCCGGCGCACGGATCCAAGGCCCAAATACAGGGCATCACTGGTTGCAATGAAGTAGGGGCCTTTAAGGACACATGAGCAGGGCCGCTGTAGGAGGAAATGGAAAGCATCGAGGTAATGCGGTAACTCCATGGGGCAGGACATTTTAAGTTGGCAATGTTGGGTGAATGAGGATGTAGCGGTGCAGTATGAGTTCAAGTTGAGTATGGCAGATAGATGGCTGTGGGGGATGCTGAATGGGAGGATGAGTGTCATATGTCTATGATGGTATGATTCCCTAGGTACACTGTGCACTTGCAAGTTCCTGAAATGTAAGGTGACACAGTGACAGCTCGACGTGGAAGCCTTCCCTGAAATGGCTGCCGGTGTACGCGACTCTCACCCGGGTGCTAATCCGGGTAATGGATCTCTTGTGTCCTAGTCATTTGTTGCTACGAAACCCGCGTTTGTTGGCTAGGCCGGGCTATGTGAATCGAGCAATCCCAGTGTGATGACGTCAGGTTAGCGTGAGTTGCCGGCTTCAATAATGCACCAGTCGATTGAATCCCCGGGAGGGGGGGGCGGGATGGGGCGGGGATAGTGCACCGACCTTTTGCACTATTTTGCATAGTCCCCGCCCCCCGCGGCACTTTTTTTGTCACTAATCCCCGCCCCCGGGGCACATATTTTAAAGGGGTCCTAAAGATTAACATACATATCAGCTTATATGAAAGTAATAGACTTCAATAACAGGATGCTGCCCCTCTTTTTCTCTCAGTGATCCCATGAGGGGAGATTTTTGCATATTGCCATCATCCTGCCCAGCCCCTGGCAGCCACTGGCTGCGGCCATGTTTTTCAATTGGGTGGCAGAGATCACTTCCTGCCCCTAGCTCTGTGCTTATCTCATGCACCACTAAGCTCCTTTGCTACCCAATAACACATACCACAGCAGGGGGTGATGACCCGGATTCACAATGGCGGCGGCCTTGGCTCAGAGGAGGTGCTATTCACTATTAATTGCAATTTTAGATTTCTCTTTGTGTGGAGCTCTAGGGCTTCCCTGTTTATGACAGATGTTGAGCTATGTTCTTGACCTTTCATTTAAACCTATGATTTGTTCTTCCCCAAGTTTCCGTTTAAACCATATTTTCTATCCATATGGGCATCAAAAATATGATAAATGAATTTGAAAATAAACTTTTATTGTGTTGATTTGTACAAATGCAGGAACATCCTAGAAAAAAACTGATATTGAGGGCCTTCATGCACCTCATGAAGATTGTCTTTGTTGAAGAGGCCATAGCAGCTTGGTCTGCGGAACCGTGAGAAATTCCAGCCACTGTACATCCTCATGCAAACTGTCAATTCTTATCTGGTAAGACTACCACGATTGGATTTTATAATGGCTATTCCATTTTTAGATATTTCTGGCATATAATAGCTTGTGCAGCCCTTCAGCAAAGAAGTGTTTATGATTGGCATAAGCATATGTACTGATACATTGAAAAAGGTTCCACTGGATCCCGGGGGGGGGCACTTGGGTATTTAGGGGGGCGCATACGTTCGTTATCAAAATTAAAAAATACCCCTAAAGCATTGATTTCTGACCAAAAAAGCACCCTTATTTTAGTAAAAACGCTGACTTTTTCCACTAAATAAACACCCCTTCTTTTATCAAAACACTGACATTGGATGAACGGGAACACGTATTTTAACTTTAGATTTTATAATCCTCTGCGTGTTTAGCGGCAGCAATTGGCAGCAGCAAACTCGGAAGCCCAGATACTTCGGGAGTCAATCGGCGTCAGAGCCGTGTATGTTTCGTGGATTGTAAGGGGATTTTGACCCCCATGCTTCGTACCTGAGTACAAAAAAGTACCCTTTTTTTACAAAATCGCGGACATGCGGAGGTCTTCAAAAAAGACCCCTTCCTCCGCGAAATACGTAACTAAGGTGCGGCCCCCCTCTGTACCTGAGTGCCCCCCCCGGGCACTGGATTGGTCAGTTTCTAAGTTCATTTGGACGAAATTTGCGATGTGCGCAAGTTTTGTGCGCAACTTGTTTCTGCAAAGTACAAACAAAAGCGGCGACCTCTATCGGCAGAATTTGGAAAAGAATGACGTCACGGTGAGACAGAATCCTGTTGTTACTTTGTGACTGCTTTAAAGGTTAATGCAGAATGATTAGGGAATGCGCTAGTGCGTTGCAGGTACTTTTGACCACCACTGACCACGCAACATGCCCAACCACGCACCAAATCCTCATTGGAACTAATGCTCACGCGACGTCATGATTAAAGTAGCAGAAAAGGTTGCCACGGCTGTGTTCTCTATGTTCACAAAAATAGATAAATTATCTGCATCTCTGTGGGTCAACTTTAATGCAGTTTAGAATCTTATAACCGCCACAACGCATTCTACTTGCCATTTAATTATTTTAAAGCTGTTGTGAAATGACGATGTTGCGATAGCAGGGTGCAACATAGGTTCCAAAACATTACTTGCAGAGCATGGCAAGCTGCCCCTAAAGTTTACTTGCCCACGCTGGCACTTCCACTTGTCCCACAACCCTGTTTGACTAAGGTGAGTTACATTGCGAGGACTCTGCCAAAAGACATTTCTTGCCGAGCGGGGCAAGTAAGGGTCTTGTTCTGCTTGCCAGATTGACGTTTTTTGCCGAATTCACTTGCAACGGGACAAGTGGTTATGTTGCACGCTGGACATGTTGAAATCGTAGCAATTGTTATGCCATTCATTTTTGGTCAATCACTACTTATACTGTGTGGTTATTTCACAAATATTTTCGAGATTCGCGAGCATTTAAAGCTTTGCTTTGTAGTCTTATTATAATTAGAGTGTTATCTTCCAAATTTTCCGAGATTCAGTATTCATCAATGTGTTTGTTTTTGTTAAAATTCTTGTTTTTTCCCTCGTATTTATATAAAAAAGATTATTTCATACTAGCCACATTCAGTGCCGGTCGTATCATTATGACAATATCTCATACCATTTGTCTATCCACTGCTAGGCGGCAGATTGGGCTAATCATAAAGTAAATAGGATTTTGGCATAACTATAAGGAGGATTTGGGTGGTATTCACTATCCCCGCCCCGTGCCCCGGCCTATATTGTCGCTCTACTAATTAGTTATGTCCCCACCCTGCGGGGCAGCATTTTGGTGTACTAAACAGGATAAGCCCGACATCGCCCGGCCATTTCCCCCCCCCCCCCCCCCCCTCCCAGGGATTCAACTGACTGGTGCATAATTGTCGTGGCAATAGACATTCCTATGGGACACCGGCTCAAGTCTAAATGATTAGGTGTGATTCAATAGATGCCAATGTTTTACTATACTTCCCCCACATGTGCTTGAAGGTCGGACATATTTGTGCTACTGTATTTTGTCTCGCATGCACTACTTTTGTACGCTGTGAGGACTGGCTGCCGTTCGCAGCATATGGTGTGTAGGAATTTGAAGGAAAGAGTGCACGGAAGAACAGGCGCGCCTGACACGGACATGGGAACCTTTCCATTGAAAAAAAACTGCAAGCCCTGCTAATCTAGTACTACATGTTAAAAATGTGTGTTTTCTGGTATCCGCTTTCTTTCAGGCCAGATATAGTTAGCCACGTGACCTGGCTAGAAATGATGCCGTTTTTCAAACTAGTCTAACCTATTTGCTGAGGGTGCCAGTTTCAGAGTTTGCTAATAAGGGAACGGCTTGCAGCCGTATTTAAAGGCACTAAGCGTCCAGACACACCCTGTGACTAGCCGACAGCACTTTGAAACTCAAGGATCGAAATAAACAACCTTCCTTTCTCGCCACGCTATCTTTGTTCCAAAGATTTGAAAATTACGTAATTACCCCTTTCAAAATGTTCTGTTTTATGATCTAAACCAAATGCATAGTTGGGTAGCAAGATATTGCCTATGCTCTCAATCGCGAAATAATTGAGATCGCCACTGTTGCAATTGTTTCTTACTGTGCGTTACTCATTTATGTTGGGTAATAAGATTAGCTGTACATGCAGTCGCCTCTTAGCAGTAGCCATTACGTGAAGACACTCTTATCCTATTGGATAAGAGTTATGTGTCAATACTGTAGGCTATCTCTGCCACTGGCACCCAGATGTAGCTTCCTTGACAGCGGTCACCAGTTCATGAAATAGCTCCTGTTGTCAAGGAGCCGTGGATTGTAAACATACTGTTTCATGACTCCCCACAGTGTTAATGGCATCAAGTTTTTCAAGATCCCCGCAGGTGGTGACAAAGCTCCCTCGGGGGATACAATCATGTTGGTAACCCCACAGAGATGTTGCATTTATTTAGGCATTCACCATTAGATATCCAGGGGGGGGGGGGGGGGGGGGGTGTGTATAGAATTGAAAATAATAGTCGTGCCCTGAAATTCTTTGAAAAAAAAATTGAGCCCTGATAATCAGTGAAAAAAAAATTGAGCTCTGACTCCATGAAAAAAAAAATTGGGCTCCGACCAGAAGGCCCTACACACCAGACCCCCCGCCGCAATGGCATTGTGCAGACAGGCCAGCTGCACTTCAAGAAAGGGTGAAAAAGGTAGATTGTTCTCTCAAAACAGGAAGAATTTTCATCTGGAATAAATCATTTAGGGCTCAGATAAGGCTGAGAATGCATCTCAGAGCATCTAGAACCCTCTGGCTTCTGGGGGCTGCATTGGCAGCGACAGACGGCCCCATGTGCGCTAATGGCATACGGACTTGGACACCCTAGGTCCCTGAAAGTGATGAAAAAAATTGAGCTCTCAAAATCTGCGAAAAAATAATTGAACCCTGAAATGATGAAAAAAAATTGAGCCCTGAATTTCAACGAAAGAAAATTGTGCCCTAACTTCTATACACGTCATATAAGCCTAAATCGTGACTAGCCAGTAGGTATATGTAGAGGTGATGATGATGATGATAATGATAGTGATTTTCTGAACGTTTTCAGACACGTGTGATTGATACGTGTACTTCTGTAACCCACCACCATACCTTAATATAAGGGCAAACCATTTACCCGCTGGTAAAGTACGTAAATCACAAAAGTAGCGTAAAGAGCTAAGACTCGATGAATGCTTTGAGGCGCCGTATCACCACATTACGCGCTACATTAGCCTAATTCGTGACCAGCCATGGGGTAGAGGATTGGGGTTGGAGGCGGGATGGATGGGGTTGGACAGCGTATCACCAGCCCACCCATGTCGGCAGAAACTTTCTATCGCGCATTATGCTAGTCTAGCAACTAAGATTACAACACTTCGCTTTGAAAGCTATAATCATTCTTTCAGAACGTATAGTTTTGGGAGACCTAGAGAACGGACCAATTTTCAATCTTTTAATCTTGGTTTCCAAAAAAGTCATATACAACTCTATCAAGAATGACAAAAAATACCACCTATAGAGAAAGATACAAAGCGGACATCAGAGACAAAAGAGCCATTTGTGACTGAAAATGGAACACAATGCATAACTACTGTAGAAAAACCAATAAATGTTCTGACCTTTCATTTAAATTATACTCTATATTTGGTATCAATCGTCTCTTTCTTTACATATCAGACACTCTGAATCTATAATTGCATTCCACATATTCATGACATGTATAATATGTTTACCATATGTGCTTATTCCTTTTATCTCATAAACAGTCGGCATTAAACCGTAGCCTTCAGTATTTCTATGTCTGCTGTGTTTCAGCTAATAGTTCGAACAGATGGTCATAATTAACTCACAGGAAAATAAACAAAAAAAATCTTAAAAATAAGCTATGGCTTACATAAAGATATGTGGCCTACTAAGTATTCGGTTATTTAGTTCATACAATTGCCACACGAGGGGGTTGTACATGCAGTAAACCCAGCTCGCCTCGCTACTAATCTTTACTGTTTGCCGTATTACATTTAACTCAAGCTATACTTTAGCATAAGGTAGTTAAGATAGTTACTTCTCTTTTCTCCTCGTTCTTTCTGTTACTGTTTGTCCTGTCAGCACTTTTGTTTGTAATCACTCTGCTTATTGTTACTTTTTGTTTATATATTTTATGTATCCTTTTATGCTTCCAAGTATAGTCAATAAAGATACAATACAATGCAATACAATGCTCACAAGAGCATTAGGGAATGTGGCCTAATAGTTTGTGATGTAGTGTATATAATTGCCACAAGAGGGGGTTGTACATGCAGATTCACCACAGTGCCATCTCTCCGCAAGGAATGACGTCTGTATCTAGCCTTGGGTGTAGGTTACAGTACTGACATCCAATTGATCAGGTTGCCACCCAGTTTTCTGGGCAGGGATGCGATCATAGGTCCCTGACCTCACAACTGCAATAAAATGTGATTGCCAAGCTACGTGGGTCATTGATGTGCATTATCTTTTGACCTGCTACTCGGTTGTGTTTGTACAACCAGGTACCGGCAGACATCCGGTCGACAGGTGCAGGAATTAAATGTCTGTACTGTAGCTTCAAGCGGGACTCGCACCTGAGACGGTTGGTAGTAGTGAGAAGGCAGGTAGTCATTGCGCAATGCGATAGACCACTGGGCCATGGAGGCATACCCCTTATAGAGAAATATGCAATGCTAAAATAGTGTGTTTTTTAGAAAGCCTACCAGTGGCATATTCCCATCTGTTGTTAACCCTTCTACTGCTGGTGGCTAATTTGGCCAATAGAAAATGATGCCAAAAAAAGTGAAAATGATTGAAACCGGTGCACATGGGTACTCATCTAAGAGTACTCAGCGAGAGCTATCCAATGAATACCAACATTGCAGGGTCTAAATGGTTTTCAAAGATCCTTTGTATCCCTGTATTTTGGTCGAAAATAACCTCAACATTGTGAGTGTTAAAGGGAGGACACACTTAATGAATCAGTATCCCCCCACCCCCCCCCCCCCCCCCCCACCCCCAGGGATGGTAGACGACATGACCGAATGAGTTGTCATTAGCGTACTAAGTCGTGAATAATTAGGGAATAGTGTAACTGACGTACTGTGCTAACCACTTCCTGTGCATACGATACAAACTGCGTCAGAACCCCCCCTCTCTCTCTCTCTCTCTCTCTCTCTCTCTCTCTCTCTCTCTCTATATATATATATATATATATATATATATATATATATATATATATATATATATATATATATATATATATATATATATATATATATATATACATATATATATATATATATATATATATACATATATGTGTGTGTGTGTGTCCGTGTCTGTCAGTCAAACCTGACCGAGAGACCACCCCTGAACAAGGACCCCCTCCTGAAAAAGACTGCTCAAAATCCCCCCAAGAGAAATTACTCTATATTTTTCCTCCGAATAGAGACCCCTTGTCAACAAAGACCAGAGACCGCCCTTTTTCTTCCCAAAGACCATGTTTCCCCTGTGAACAAAGACCACTTTCAGAAATAGATATTTCTGAGTCTCTTTGTTGACAGAAATTTCTCAGCCTGATTTTTAGTAAGTCATAACCATCATTCTTTGGGGATTAGAGGTATACATACCACACACACACACACACACACACACATGCAGGGGTGGGGTACGATTGTAACTTAACCCAAGCCCGGGTGGGGACCAGAGTGAGTTAAATTTAACCCAAGCCAGCTAATGTTCAATTGCAATTTTGTCATCCTTTGTCTTGATGAAAAATGAGGTCATATGTCTTGCTATGAGATTTTGTGCAGTACAGTTGATAAACCAGGTAAAGATGCCACCTAAAAGGAAGTTTCTTACCTTGGTAGAAAGAGTTAAAGTAATAGGGCTCAACAATAAGAACAGAAGTGCTCGTAAGATAACCGAGGACTTTGGAGTTGGTAAAACCCAGGTTCAGAACATTTTGAAGAGGAAAGCAGAGGTGCTAGATGAGTATGAAAACAACATTTCTGGGGCCAGGAAACATCCGTGCACAACTTCTGTATGTCTGTCAATTGGCCATTGATCCAGCAACAGGCTTTGAAATTCGCAAAATATCTGAACAATGACACTCTCAAAGCATCTAATGGATGGCTTTATTTATTACTTAAAAGAAATGACATAGTGTTTAGAACAATGACTGTTGAGAGGGGTGATGTTGACACAACTACTTA
This sequence comes from Maea johnstoni, assembly GCA_963942565.1. Classification (NCBI taxonomy): domain Eukaryota; kingdom Metazoa; phylum Annelida; class Polychaeta; order Spionida; family Magelonidae; genus Maea; species Maea johnstoni. Next base: position 3,123,563 of record OZ012688.1, on the reverse strand, counting down.
TGATGACTGGAAGAAACACCTTCTGCACTATGTGAGGGGTACAGCCCTGAAGACGTTTTCAATATGGATGAAACAGGATTGTTATTCGTGAAACGACCAACAAAGATTTTCATACCAAAGGAGAGGACTGTGCTGGTGGAAAACAATCCGAGGAGAGGATTACTCTAGCACTAACTGCCATTATGATGGGTGAGAAACTCAAGCCCTTGGTCATTGGGAAGGCACAAATACGTGCTTTGCATTCAATTTGTGCTTTATTGCTTAACAGATAAAACTGAAAAAAGGTGTGCAGTATATGCACCCTTATGAAAATAGCATCAGTACTCAACCCTCCGAACAAAGCCCACCTGTGAACAAAGACCGTTTTTTTTCTTCCCAAGGGCGCTCTTTGTTCGCAAGTTTGACTATATATGCCACCAGTCGGAGATGATTAGAGAAAACGTTTTTGTCGTCACCTCTATGGCATTTCTAAGGATAAATCATGACTAAGCAGATGTAATGGAGAAAACTTTGGATTTTAAAGAAAACCGCCAACTAACCGCAGAGGATTAGAAACTTTTTACATGCTTTGAGGTGGATTCGAATCCCAGACCTTAGGCAGTGGAAAGAGACAGCTTTTTGATATCGCTTTCAAGAAATTCTTTACTCTTCACAAATAGTTCCAAGAGGTCTTTCAGTTGCAGAGGGACCATATACAGTCCTCCACAACGGCGCAAAATCATATATAGCAACCAGCCACCAGGCTAACCCGCTGTAGGGATACAGCGGAGACTCGAACCTGCGACCCCACGTTAAGGAGAGAGGAATCGTAACCATTTAAGTAAATTCTTTGGGTTTTTAAAGTTCGTACAGTAATGATTTTGTTTAGTTTATTTTTGTATGTATTTGCGATAGGTTTGAATTAATTTGGAAAAATCTTGTACAACGTATGATTTTGGTTATTACTCGCACAGTCAATAAGCGCACAATGCAATACTAGGCAATGGCGAATCCCTAGTCTGTTCAGGTCGCTATATGTGTCCTCAGTTGGCAGCACCACATCAAAACTGACTCACCTTTTACCCATCATTATTCATAGCAGCCGAAAGCGACCAGACATTTTTTGGTAAATAGTTTCAGGATAAATGATTGATGGGAAAAAATTTGAAGGAGAAATGTTGATCAGAACACTACCAAATACTGGCCATCAAATAATTTTCAAAATAGTTTCCAAATTCAATTTATTGTCACAAGTATTGAAGATGCAGACGACAATTTCTTGAAGAACTTTCTCAGCATTAATGGGTTAAGAATATGAACCATGTAAAGATGGTATTATCCGACTTCATCGTCTTATGCCCACCCATATACCCAAGAGGCTTTGAACCTCGGCAACGCCTCCATGCTCACTAGGCTCTCGGCATTTGGAATTTCCTTTATCATTGATTTTTATTGCATTTTGCTGCTAAATGGTGACTAGCTAGTTTTAAGAGATGGGGGAATCCGGAGCACTCTGATGAGGCCGCCGCCTAACTTCAAGTCATCGGCGTCTTTCTCACATGGCCAGCCCGAGATTCGAATAAAAGTATGGCCAGTGGTGAGAGGCAGCAATCAGTCAGATGCACCGCTTTAGACCGCTCGGCTACCAGGGCAGGACCTCAGGGGTGAGGGATATCGTTGCATAGGTGCCTGGACGCTTTAGACTATCGGGGCACGTCTTAGGTTATCGGCAAAGCGCAACAACTTGATGGGGGCAAAAGACTAAGCCGCAACTGCGCATTAAATCTGGTGACAGAGTTGATATGAGTCATAGAAGCTGATTTAGTCACCATTTGTATACCCATTTTTGACAAGTTATATTGGCCTTAAGGCTGTTCAACTACAAGTTGCTTGAGCTGACCCAGTTTCTATTTTACAGTATATATATATATATATATATATATATATATATATATATATATATATATATATATATATATATATATATATATATATATATATATATATACTTCCAGTACATGTACTTAAAGGGATGGAGACAAGTTCGTAATGCAGGATTTTTCACTATATTAGTAGGATTTTAAATTCTACCAGTTGTGGAACCAGATTAAGTTCTCGACCACAACAGTACAGACATGTAATTCCTGCACCAGTCGATCGACCGTCTGCAGTGCCTCGTTAGACAAACATCCATGTATAGCGTCAGAAGAATAAGCGAAGCACATCAATGACCCACGTAGGATGCAAATCAAAGCTACGTTCAGTTTTGAAGTAATCCATGCGTCCATGCCCAGGAAACCGGGTGGGAATCGGTCGAGCGGTCGTGTATAATGCCTGGGCTGCCCACGCATTTAGTGCAGCAATTTAATGTCGGCACTGTACATATCTCCCTAAACATAATATGTATTCTGGCAAGGCGTCACGCAGGTCACAGGTGCGTTACTCACGGACCGTGAGTAACGTTTTATCTGCACCCGTCCAACCTGTTATCTAATGTAGTTGCACCCAGAAAGCCGTCACAATGGGAGCAATCAAAGGGGAAAATACGCTCAGTGATGAAACCAACTATAAAGTGCATTTTCACTGTTATTAGGTGAACCCCAGTAGGAGGTAGGATCAAGAGGTACGGTTCTACATGTAAGTGCATATGATCATCTAATTGGATGATATGGCAGTACCTTTGACGTTCTGTTTAACCCATTTATGCTCACAGCAGACAAAGCCAGCCTGCAAAAGCATATTGAGGAAACTATTTGATGGAGAAATGTTTATCAGGACAATACAGAAAACTCTCTATCAAATATTTTTTAGAAATCATTCTTAATTCCAAAAGTATAGTCAAAGGTATCAGAGATCCATAAGACAATTTCTGGAGGAACTTTTTAATAAGCGTTAACTGTTTAAAAATATTCTTTGTGGGTGTGTTGATTTACACTTTGGAGACAGATTTTACCAACAAGTCAATGTAAATACAGTACACTACCAGGGCTTAGTACTAAAAGTTGTATATCTATAGGATATGATAAATGAAATGCGTGTTAATGAGTACAGCCATCCGCAAAGTCACAAATTCGCTATCTACAGTATAGACATTTCATTCCTGCATCAGTCGATCGACCGTCTGCAGTGCTTTGTTATAAAAACATCCATGTACAAGTACGGTTGTAGATGCAAAGCATCAATAGTCAAAAGGCGGGGCCGAGTTATTTATGAACTTGTGAGGGAACCGGATGTATAAAGAACATTAACATTATAGAGGAAAATAATTTATAATGACTAGATTTGTATCATTTTTGTAGAAATGAAATAAATATCGGAATTCTAGGCGAAAGCTGGAGACTTCAAAATCTCTTGGGTGCGAAGCTACGCATCAGTTTAGTTACGAACCAGTTTGGTTACGAAGTCTCCTGATTTCATTCTATACACATAGTAATTTTTTTCTTAATAATTGTCCTTCCTATACTGAAAAATATACTTTATGTCCGCCTTAAATATTTTATATATTTGAAAATTTCATGCTAAATTAAAATAAGGAAGGCACGATTTTCCGCGGCAAAGGTAATATATATATATATATATATATATATATATATATATATATATATATATATATATATATATATATATATATATATATATATATATATATATATATACTTTATTGACTGTAATGAATACAAAGTGTACAATATATAAATTTGAGTGAACAAAATAAACTGAGCGTATAAGATAAGAAAAAGGGTTAGTATATGTGTTTGCATAGGGAATAATACCGAAAGGATTAGTAGCTGAGTTATATGGACTCAGCACAGAGAGAGAATCCTATGCAAAAAATTAAAGTAGAGGGGGTTCAATACTCGGGGAGGGCAGAGAAACTCTGTGCCTGTTAGGGGCAGAAAAGGGGGTCGCAGCCATTTAGGTCATCCAGAGAGTGACCTCAGGCTAACCAACGCCTGCTCTCTGGTTTAAGACATATTTATAAATGCGGCGTATATGTCTACCAGAGATACACCAGAGTCTGACATATACATCCCCATCATATTCAACTGGGCATTTACCAAGACATATAAGCAAGACATCGTTTACATTTGCATTTAACACATCTTTAATGCTTGCATTAGATTCGAGTTCGGTAAACATTTCGTTACGGAGATGCTGTGTGCCCTGTGAGACACCGCATGATAATATGAAAAGCGTCTTCTAAACAGTAGAGATCACAAAGTGAACACATTCTATTACCGGGGGTGAGGTTTTTAAGTCTCACATCGTCGCATTTAAGAAGATTGGCATGACATATTATCCGAGCCATATTCTCGCAAATGTGCATCATTTCAGGGTACTAGTATTTATTTAATACCGGCCAACATTTATATTATAACCAATCAGAATAGAGAATTATATTCAGTCCGGCCTCAGAATTTCCAACATGGCCGTCCGGACTATGAACATGTCAAAGTAGCTTCCCAGATAGGCGTGGCCTGAGGGCCCCGCCAATAACGTCAAAAGAATAAGATAAGCACACCAATGACCCACGTAGGATGCGAATCAAAGCTACGTTCAGTTGTGAAGTAATCCATGCATCAATGCCCAGGAAACTGGGGGGGGGGGGGGGGGGAATCGGTTGTGCGGTCGTGTATTACGCCCGGGCTGCCCACGCATTTCGTGCAGGAATTTAATGTCGGCACTGTATATAAAGATCAAGAAACATCACTTCCTCCCAGACGCTATGACGTGGAATGATAATGTGAGTCATGTATAAAATCTCATGTGTACCATAAACTATTCGTGGCACCAGCTGTTACAACTGATGTTTCAGAGACTTCTGGCAGAAAGTGCAGTTACCACAGAGACATCCAAAATACGTGTACCTATCTAGAATCAGTAAAGCAAGGAGCTAGAAGGGTTTTAACCCATCCAATGCTGAGGCTACTTTCAAACCTGGCTCTTGGTATGCATCCATATGTATGTGAGAAAGTTGCCATCGACCTGCAGTTAGTCTGTGTGGCCGGCCTCCTATCCACTATCGGTCATACGTATCCTACTCGGCTCCTCCTCGTGGTATATGGGTGCCTTGGGCTGGATATCAGACCTGACCACACTTTCTAACAGGATGTAACTCATAAATTCATAATATAATGTTATATAATATAATATAGAATGAGATGATATGATGTGATATGCCATAATATTTAATATGATATAATATAATATATTATAATATAATATAATATAATAACATAATATGATATGATATAATATGATATAATGCAATAGCCAAATATAGGTTACAGTCATATAGAATCTCCAACACCACAAAAATAACTAAACATGGAAGGATAAAATGAAAATAATTGGGAAAGGTTAGACTTTTTAATTCCTCGAGATGCGATTGAACATAATGGAGAATACTGACATTCGCCATTTCCACGTATTACATTACTTGTCAATTTAAGGCATTAATAGCAGCTAAAAGCAAAAAAGGAAAAAAAGAGCAACAGGGAAATAAGTAAATCTTCAGAGACAGGAAACATAAAAGAAAAATAATTAATGATACTGAAATATGTATTCTTGGAAAAATCGTCACCCAACTCAGAAACGAGTCAATTAGTCACAGTTTGAAGCTAACAAAAAATACAGGAACAAAGAAAGCTAGAAAATGATATATCCACACTTCAAGAAACTATTAAAAGACATTATAACGATGAAATGAAAAGTGTTCTTAGAAAGAGGTAAAAGGATGAAAATTCTCTCAAACTATAAAATCGTGGACCAAAACAGCACAAATTATTTTAACCAGCAAAATAAGTAGTAATAAAGATTCATACAACGATACACACATACGTACATACATATATACATACATACATACATACATACATAAATACATAATACACACATACATACATACATATATACATACATATCATACATACATACATACATACATACATATATACATACATACATACATGCATGCATGCATGCATACATACATACATACATATCATACATCCAAACATACATACTTACATACATACATACATACATACATGCATGCATACATACATACATACATACTAAAGTACATACATACATAGTCGTAATTCTGGTATTGTATTAGCACCTGTAGATATTTGACAACACTGCTACCTAGAAGTATCTTAATTGAAGGAAGTATGATCTGAATTTATGATTCAGATACAGTCGGTCGCCCTTGATGACCTCAGCTCGTGTGTGTCAGCAGCGTACAGCACACGGATGTGGCATAATTACGTCATATTTGTCTGAGGTTACTATACCTGGACACTCTACTGGGCATGAAGCTACAATCAATGTTTCTATAAGAAAAAGTAAAATCACTCGCTCGCACTTAACGATCACGATACTGGTTCTCTATAATGCCAGAAAATAAAAACACGTATAATTTTCACAAGTAGTAAATTATATATATAGTTGGTTTTTGAAACTAATGCAATAAATTTTAGATTTACCTACCTAGCAAACATAACGTTAACACCTAATAGGGCCAAAAAATACAACTATAAGAGCCAAGTTTGTGAATGTACATTAAATATCAGTCTAGAACATTTTCAAAAAAAATTCCCATTCTTTGAACTTCTTTATCTTTCTATCATACCTAATAGTGTTAAAAAATACATCAGAAACACAAACTTCTCAATTTTTTCACTGGGAGCATGCACCAAAATCCCCAAACCTGGACAGCTAAAACAATTTCCTTTTTTTTGAATTTCTTTATCTTTTTATCATACCTAATTATAATGCCAAAAAATACATCTGAAACACATATCCTTCAATTCTTTCATAAGAATTCTATCTAAAACCCTCCCTCAAATATTTTCCAAAACTATAACCCACTTCTAGCTATCCAAGAAACTATGACAAACTCACCATCACTCATCCAGTAGATCACCAAACATGAATGGGAAAAGCCCACATCCTGCACTGCAAATGACAGTCAACAAAACCACACCAGTAGCATGCTTGCCACAACTTACTTGCTGCTGCCTGAAAAACTTTAGTCAGTGACTTACCTTTACAAGAAAATGGCCAAACACTGCCTGAATGCAAACATGCACGAAGATCAATCATATGGTCCCTTAAGGGGCATATGCCCCTGGATTATGTGATTTTGCTACCTGATGATGAACTATAAGAGCCAAGCTTGTGAATGGACATTAAATATCAGTTTTAGAGCATTTTTAAAAAAATTCCCTTTCTTTGAATTTCTCTATCTTTTTATCACACCTAATAGTGCCAGAAAATACACCAGAAACACAAACTTTTCAATTTTTCCCCTGGGAGCATGCTCCAAAATCCCCAAACCTAAACAGTGCACCCCTGGCAAAACCTTACCGTCATGGTGCCAGCACAGGAATTTATTTGCACCTAAACATAAAATCCTGAAGGCAGGGTTAAAGGTCTGCTAACTTCAGGACTGCATACTACACTCATGGTGAGAAGGGTATATATACCTTGGATTAAGAAAAGAATGGATATGTAACGAGAGACCAATTACTATATGCCCTATAGTTACATGCTAGCCTCATGCCAGGACTAGCAGATAAGGCAGCAGCACGAGGTCACGTGGGAACAAGGACCAATCAGGGCTCCCGCATCGATTACATTACAGAGAAACCTTATCTCCACCACCTGCTGGGGGTGCCCAGAGCACCTATTAGCGACTATTAATTGACACTGGTTGAGGCTAGCATGTTCAGGTTGACCGGCTGGTTTCCATTCCATGTGTTGGTCTTCTTAGTATATACTGACTGCTGAAATCGCGATAAAAATATTTACTACTTCCGTTTTTTTCAAAGTTGTTTTTTTACGATTGTGGGGAACAAAAAAAATCCACAAATGGGCAGGATGGATTATTTAGAGTCTGTTTTCTTGAAGTTGAAACTTTTTTCCGGTTTTAGTGGCGAAATTAATAAGTAAATTTAGAATTTCGCCAGGGTTCCTAAATCAACATTCCAAAAAGCCGTTTTTGCCGTTTTTTTCCGAAGTCGCCATTTTTTTTCAAAAATTACAAATATAACCAACAAGTTATGATAATAGGTTTGTTGCGAACACTTTGATGGGTCATTTGTAAGTTTTGACCCAGAAACGGCGACGTGACAATTTATTGAAAAAAGTATGTTTTTTGTGTGAAATGCACACAATGCATATCAATGCCGTAACCTCGCTAATGTCAAAAAAATCAACTTCCGGTTGTAGCGAAAAGCTATTTTTTCGCTTCCAACCTGAAGTTGAATTTTAAAAATGATTGAATCAGATAGATGAGGATCTCATCTATCCAGGTAGGTAGTCATATTGTGATCGGGGGGTGATAGCTTGATGAAATTGACAGGAATCGGCGAGGTACCATTGAGAATGTACTCATCGCCATAATCAACACGTCATCATCGATGCGTGTTGACAAATATCTCAAAATATTTTCGATTTTCCGAAACCAAAAGAATTAATCTTAATAATATAGATACTTGGCTTGTTAATTCTTTTGGTTTCAGAATTTTAGAGTTAGAGATGGCCACAAACGAAAGCTTTGAAATCGGGGTGCAAATTTCGTCAAACCCGATATTCAAAATGGCGGACCGTAACCTCGCCAATGTAAAAAATACGTGAATGAACACGTAAGTAGAATAGTAAAAACAGGGATACAAATAGCCCCTCATTGGTTAATAAACCGCGGGAAAGAGTACCACGTGGTGTGACGGTGAGGCAGTGAGACCGCTCATTGGATAATACACCAGAGACAAACCACGTGGTAAGATCCCGCTCAGAATTATAAATAGGCAAAATGGCTGCGATGAAGTCGCCAATTTTTTTCAATAATTACAAATATAACCAACAAGTTATGATAATAGGGTAAAAGCCCTATTTGTTGCGAACACTTTGATGGGTCATTTGTAAATTTTGACCCAGACACGGCGACGTGACAATTTATTGAAAAAAGTATGTTTTTTGTGTGAAATGCACACAATGCATATCAATGCCGTAGCCTCGCTAATGTCAAAAAAATCAACTTCCGGTTGTAGCGGAAAGCTATTTTTTCGCTTCCAACCTGAAGTTGAATTTTAAAAATGATTGAATCAGATAGATGAGGATCTCATCTATCCAGGTAGGTAGTCATATTGTGATCGGGGGGTGATAGCTTGATGAAATTGACAGGAATCGGCGAGGTACCATTGAAAATGTACTCATCGCCATGGTCAACACGCCATCATCGATGCGTGTTGACAAATATCTCAAAATATTTTCGATTTTCCGAAACCAAAAGAATTAATCTTAATAATATAGATACTTGGCTTGTTAATTCTTTTGGTTTCAGAATTTTAGAGTTAGAGATGGCCACAAACGAAAGCTTTGAAATCGGGGTGCAAATTTCGTCAAACCCGATATTCAAAATGGCGGACCGTAACCTCGCCAATGTAAAAAATACGTGAATGAACACGTAAGTAAAATAGTACAAACAGGGATACAAATAGCCGCTCATTGGTTAATAAACCGCGGGAAAGAGTACCACGTGGTGTGACGGTGAGGCAGTGAGACCGCTCATTGGATAATTCACCAGGGACAAACCACGTGGTGCTGGGAAACCCCAACACGCATCGTCACGTGATTAGCCGATCGCATTAAATATGCAGAAAACCCACGCATGCGCATCCAACGGCCGCCCCACCAGACGCGCTACAGAAGCGTATTAGAGTGAAGAAAACATAAAGTATAAACACGTAAAAATCCACAAAAAAAAAACTAGGCAACCCACAGAAAAAATGAAACAAACATTATAAACTAAACACTCAATTCTAACAAAAACAATAAACAAAACGACCCCACCACACCCCACTCTCCAGATCATGTGGCTAGAATTTTCCAAAACAGCCATGTAAGACAACATAGGGAAAATGGGAAAATGCATCAACCAGCTCCCAGGACCCCCCCCCCCCCCCCCCGGGAATGTAAGACAACATAAGCGAAATGAATGTAGGTTTACCTTTGTAGGTCAACCTCTAAAAATGTCAGTGCGCGATTTGTAATCAGGAAACACATAAAAATGAATTTTTGTCAAGACACCCAGCACAAGGCCTCCCTTTATGTCTATATATATATATATATATATATATATATATATATATATATATATATATATATATATATATATATATATATATATATATATATATATATATATATATATATATATATATATATATATATATATATATATATATATATATATATATATATATATATATATATATATATATATATATATGTATATATATATATATATATATATATATATATATATATATATATATATATATATATATATATATATATATATATATATATATATATATACATATACATATATATATATATATATATATATATATATATATATATATATATATATAATTATATAATTATTCCTGGAAATTAAGTCAGTAGTAAGAAATGAGCACGGACGTCATTCACATTAACCAAACAATAGAAAGCTGGCAGCATAACCTAACACTTGAGGATGAGAATTTCCTGCTCAGAGCAAACACAGGATACAATGATAATTGAAAATGATGAAAATGAAATTAATCTGATAATTATATTTCCGTGTTATGCTACAGTTATGGTACAGTACAACAACAGTTCCTAGAAACAGATTGTCTTCGGTTGGCAACAGAATCATTGAATATTTCGATATATTCACAGCTCAGCAACTTGGGGTCTGTTGGCTCAGCACGGGTGACGAGGGATGAGGGCAACTGATGGAAAATATATTTGAAAATATAGGGTTTCCGATTTTAAATTGAGAGCTACTTTTGAACTGTGCTATGCATGTTACGATGGCGCAGGTGTGAACGGCACCTCTTTTTGTGCTGTTTTTCTGTATTTTTTTGTATTTACTGCCATTCACACCTGCACCATCGTAACATGTATATGTCTATATCTAAGCGATACTGCTTGTGTCAGATTAAATTTAGAAATTGGAATTTCGTCTATCGTCCCTTTTCTGTCATATTGCAGTTCATGTTCACTGGCAAGTTGTTAGTAGTGGCACAGGTGTCTGCCAGTCTGAAAAATAAAGGAAAATCGAATAAAAAAGCATCTTAGTTTGTTTTTCTAGCCCCAACTAGGGCTGTTTATTTTTTTCCAAAAAGTGGTAGGGGGTGACCCGAAAACAATTTGGTGGAGGGGGTAATGACAATTCAAATTCTTGGGATAGGGATCGTAAAAAATGATGTCGATCATGAGTGGTTGCTTGACTTTGGTATCTTTTAGTTTTTCTTGCTTTTCGTTTTTTGCGATTTATGACTCTTTTCGGATTTTTTCTTTTTTTCTTGTAATCTTTTTTTGATTCAGGAGAAGGGTGTTAGTTCTTTTGGTGCTTTATAAAAATTTGGTCATAATCTGAATAATAAGTTTCAATTACCCCCGCTATGACTTGAATATGTGTGTATATATTGGCTCTTTAAATAATGTGCTTGAATCAAGGTTGATTTTGATATGTTTAATACGTGATTATGGTGGAAGAACGTAAAACATGAACAACCTGGCTCTGGATTATAACAAATCTCATTGTAATTTGGCATCAGGCATTAGTTGGGAAGATTATAATTTGGGCTCACAAAGGTTAAAACCTTAAGACAACACATCCAAATGGTGTGGTCTAAGATGTTCAAATAAGATAGGTGATGCTGTTTAGGATACAATGAATAGAGAATACAAACAAGAAGAATCGATTTATACCCAGCTGTTTTACTAGATCAATTCACATTGAATTTACAAGAAACATTGAGTTTCGATCATCAACCGTCTTAGACTAGTCACAGTTAATTTCACTAAAACTGTACAAGTATATTTACCACAAGAAATATATAGTAAATGAACTGCAACACGTCTATGATGAGATAGGTACCTCAGCAAAATGGTTGTATTTGGTTGTTTGGGACATCCAGCCACTCCTAGCGCTAATGTTAACCCATTAATGCTCACAGCGGCAAAAAGCAGCCCGACAATTTTGATGAAATCTTTCAGGTTATAGCATAATTGACAAACTATTTGAAAGAGAAATATTCATCAGAACATTACCAACAACTCCCCTTCAAATATTTTGTAAAATCATTCTCAATTCAAAAGTTATCATCAGAAGTATCTTTGATCCAGACGACAATTTTTGGGTATTAATGGGTTAAAGCATGGTCAAGGGAAGTAGCCATATTTACACATCTTAAAAATATACTGACAATTAGTTCACACATTTTACAATGCTGAGGCTACTTTTTTTCAACACACAAAAAAACCTTATATGCTTAAACAGTATCTAAACACTGCCATGTTGGTATTTATTTAAAAGCTCTTGCTTTGTACTATCCGATGAGTACCAATATGCCAGGTCATTATTTCATCTTGAATAAGTTAGCCACCAGTAGCAGGAGGGTCAAAGGTGTGGCTACTCCACATTCACGGATATTAGGATATCTGCCATCTTTCCTACCTTCCCTTTGAAAATAACAGAGTGCATATCCCATAACATGCATCTTAAACCATTTCAATAGCATCTAGAGACCTCATATGGTCTGAAAGCTTAGAAGACAACTCTTAGAATCAAGTTATATCTCAAAAATATTAGAAGAGTTTCTTAAACCCTATGAAGCCAAATATTTCTCAAACTATTTCTTTGATACCAGGATGTTTCACATGTGTCAGACCATGTGTACTTACCAGAAAAGAACTGGTTCAAGAAAAGATATTTATCAAACCCATTCACACTCAGAGTTCCTCTAGAAAGTATCGTCTGCTACTCTCATGCTTCTGAAAGGAACTCGGGAATTAAGCAGAAGTGCACAAAATATTTGAAGGAGAGTTGTTGTGCAGCTTATTCTAAACATTTCTCCTACAAATGTTTTTTAAAAAAATACTTACGTAAATTAAATATTTCCAAAATCGCCAGGCCTGTTTCGGAGGCTCTGAGTGTAAATGGGTAAGTAGAGTAGAGGACAATCATCTAAACCACCATACAACCATACCGGCTATCACAAAGTAGCAGCATACACATACTCAAAGTCAGGAAATCTTACACCTTACGAAGTGGTATTTAACCAAGACTTCATCCAGAAACTGTTGTCCGGAATAATGATACTTTTGACGATAACTTATGAATTGAAAATGATTTTACAAAAAATTGAAGGAGAATTTTTGGAAATGTTCTGATCAACATTTCTCCATCAAATATTTTTCCAAATATGCTTTAGCTTGAAAGATTTCATCAAAATTGTCAGGCTGTTTTGGCCACTGTGAGCATTAATGGGTTAACCCATTTATGAGGCCTGATAAACTTGGAAGCAGAGTTGGGAATATAGAACTTGTTTTTTTACGCCACTTTTTCTGCCATATTGCGGCTAAGTCATGACTAGCCAGTTGACACTGGTGGAGGAAACTGTAGTAGCCGGCGAAAACCACGGCCTAACTCCAAGTCACTGGCAACTTTCTCACATGCCTCGGGTGGGATAGTTGGGAACATATTTGAGGGAGAAATGTTATTCAGGAAACTACCAACAACTCTCCTCCAATCATTTTGTAACAAAGGCAAAAGTATTGTAGATCCAGACAACAGCATCCATAACTCTCTAGCGTAAGAGGAACAAGGACTCTAGACCTTAGATAATAAGGTGGCCTTTCAAGCATGCTTACAGGATTTTGCGCATATCAAAAAATGCAGCTGTCATTGATGCGCAGTTTAATTCTTGTGTTCAGATGTTGAATGGCATGTTGTGTGATACTAGTATAGGGATCAGATGTCCAAATAATGGTGAACAGTTGAATAAATGGGAACCCCAGGGTGTTCAAAGTATGCATTACTCAAAAATGCTACAATACAGTATTCAGTAACTTTGGAATTTCCAAAAATTCTGAAAACATGGTCATATGAAAATTATACAAAGTCTTCTGGGTCTCCGTATTCCAGTGAAAAGATATTTGGATATTATCCATACTTTTATGAAGAATAGAATGCATGAAATATATATATATATATATATTCCATATTGGAAGATCAGGAAGAATAGCATATATGCACAACTCCTTAAAATGTTATATAATTTTGTGATAAACAAATGTTAAGAGACTGTCCTTTCTGGGTGTTCTGAAAATGTATAATTCATCACAGGAATAATGAACATTAAAATCACACAACCAAAAGCAACCATTAGTGCCAAAACCTGCAAGAACCAATAAGATTCACATGGAAGGAACATTTCACTGAACTGTAGTAGGACCATTCAATTGACATGTAAGCATACAATGGCCTGCTGCTTATTAATTAATTGTATGGTCATTAAAAGGTTGCCATTACATGTTCTGACCAAATATTTAAATATATATATATATATATATATATATATATATATATATATATATATATATATATATATATATATATATATATATATATATATATATATATATATATATATATATATATATATATATATATATATATATATATATATATAAAAATATATATATATACATATCCCACAAATTCTTTCAAAAGGCCACTAGTTTTGGGGTATCTTTTTTGAAGAAAACGCCACTTATAACTTATATCAATCCATAAACAATCAAGAGACTTTCTTCAAATGATTTCCAAAATTTACTTGCCAAAATATTATCCCATTTAGACCACAGTTTTCATGACATACTCTAGGCTTTAATGATTTAATCCATTCACTACATGGAGTGCAAACATGATCTGGCAACTGAACAAAACTCATTAAATGGACTAAAGAGCGCTTGTTAAACCCAACAGGAACTAAAATTTTCAATCAAATATTTTTTCAATACATTGGTTGTTATCAAAATATTTTTGTATGTGTCAGATCATGAGCATGCTCTGGAAGAGAAGTGGATGGGTTAACACATTAAAGCTCACGTCATACAAAAGCATCCTGACAATTTTGCGGAAATCTTTAAGCTTAGTTGGATAAATATTTGAAGACGAAATGTTAATTAGAACATTACTTACAACTCTGCTTCAAATATTTTGTGAAATAATTTTCAATTCTGAAATTATTGTCAAAAGTATTGGAGATCCAGAAGACAATTCCTAGAAGAACCCTTAAGTATTATTGTAATATATTGGTTCTGAAGCCTTTGGTATTCTGATTCTTGTTGAGCATCTGTGAACATCTCTAGATATTTGTACAATTTTACAGAGAAAATAGCATATAATCTTAAAGCATCCATGATTAAACCTGAAACCTCCTCCTCATAACCTCCTTGTATTTACATAAATAAAATATAATACTCTTCCAGCCTTGCTGAAACGCACAAAATGACTGATTTCACATAAGAAGACACATGATATAACTATGATGTTACATGCCTGGAGGTCTAATTTGCGAGTGTCATCTGGACCTGTCATATTTAATAAAATAACTTCAGAATGAAGCATTAATTTGCATAATATTTGAAGGAGAGTTGTAGATAACGGTTAAATGAACAACTCTCCTTGAAATATTTGCTCTCTTTAGCGAGATATCACCAAAATAGTCGGGCAGTTGAACAGAGCAAGGTTCTTTATAAAAGAGCATGGTTCCAATACGCTTTCTGAACTCTTAACCCCCATGCTACTGTTGGCTTATTTGGCCAATACAAAATCATGAAAAGAAATGACTGAAACCCTGGCACAAGGGTACACATCTGAGAGTACTCAGCGAGAACTATCCAATGAATACCAACATGACAGGGTTAAGATGGTTTTCAAAAATCTTTTGTGTTTTTGCGCTTTGGACGAAAGTAGCCTTAGCATTGGAAGGGTTAATGGTAATGGCATGTGCGCTTATGCTGTTCGGACACTGTCTCACACGGTAGTGTTACTGACGAGGTAGCATGGTTTCATGATACCTTTCCAAGACTGGTGTCACAACGTAAAGGACCATGCAAACTAACAATAGTGTTAAAAGCATAAATTGACATCTGTGTTGATGCAGATCCTTTCCTGTGTTTAGAGGCTGGAATAAACAGAGGTAAACTTGTGTGCCAATGCTAACATAATACTCTAAATCAGTCAATATATCTCAGGCTGTTTATATAGGCTCACTTGTGCTCATAGATTAAGTAGAGTATGAACTCATTTCTTAGAAATTATATATGTATATATATATATATATATATATATATATATATATATATATATATATATATATATATATATATATATATATATATATATATATATATATATATATATATATATATATATATACACATATATATACCTATATATAAATACATTTATATATACATGTATACGTATGTGTATACGTATGTATATACATATATATATATATATATATATATATATATATATGGGCTCGATCAAGCTGTTACGGAATCACACTTTTGCTGTTCAAGCTTAGATATCTTTTTAATGGAAAAAGTTAGGAAATCATGCTTTATATGGTTGTGTAGGGCTTTGAAAGTTCTTTTAAATGGATCAAGTCCCAATTTCCCCAGAAAATGATTTTTGGGTAAAAAAGTGAAAAAACATGCCTGTTACGGAATCACTCAAAATTAGCATCTGTTTTCTACCACTTTAATCAAATACCACTTTCATGCTGTTCCTGCCACTTTTTTCCAAAATTTTCTTTATCATGTGGTAGGTAAATTTGTTTTGCACAGATTCCACCACAAAGTTATGAGTTGAATAAGTTAAAGTGAACTTTATTTAAGAAACTTTGACAGATGGTCTTGTTACGGAATCACATTTACCATTTGTTACGGAATCACATTTTCAGTAACAATCAATATCTTTCATTAAAATAGTGCACTATGGTGACATTTTCTGCTTTAATAAAAAGTTAAGTTAGTGTACTGATATAAAGACATAAATTTTTACTGAAGGGAGCACTTAATTATGAATTACATGGCAGCAGAGAGTGGGTTTTATACGTCTCTGATGGTAGGTAACAGATGACAATGTCTAATGTTAGAGGGACCACTTTCCCACATGGGCAATTGTTAGACAATTAAAATATATAAGCTGTAATTGATTTAACATTTAAGCTTCTTATAAATAGATCATTAATCTGAAAAGGTTTTGAAAAACATGATGTGACCTTCTGCATTCTCAGAGGTAGATTTCACTAACTACCTGGTCAGTTTTATATCACTTCCTGTACACATCAAGGTTGTTGGTATACCCCAGACGGTGTGGATTCTGGTTTTCCTCCACTGTCCCCTCTCATTAACACCCCTTATTGTTTAGTCTGAGGAAGGAGGAAATGATTCGGGGGGAAATTGCATCTACCCTGATTAACTGAATAGGTGGCTTCAGGATTAGGGATGTAGAGGTGAATGGAGACATTGCATTTGGAGGCAGGATGGAGGTGTCAGTCAAGGTACACATCTGTACACTTACCAATTGATATCAAACTAGCTGAGTTTTGAATGAATTATGAAAATTTATAGTTAATGCCAAGTTTGCTAAATACTTATAAAATAACTATGTAATGATTCTTTTTAAACATGCATTTGTGATCTCATTAACTGTTGGATATTTTTTCTGGGGTCGATCATACATGTCTATCGGGCGAATGGGGAATCCCTGGAAATTTGTTTTTAAAATCATTTAGACTGCTGATCTATGACTGGCTTTGTATAAAACAGTATCATATGAGTCTTCCATATGACTTTATTCTATCTCTGAGTGATGTAACAAAATTATGTTCTCATGAGAAATGTTTATGTACTGAATCCTTCCCCTTCTACACTTGTGACAAAAGTTTCCTGTCCTCAACAGTGTGTAAGTTCCATCTTAAACACTTACTGAATAAATTCCTCTAAAATTTAATGCGGGTGGTCAAGTTTTAAAATATATGTATAAATAGAGACTTCGGTATCTTGGCTACATTGACCATACATGTGCTAAACTTCAGTTTTCTTCTTTACTTGAAGGAGAATCTCTGTTTCTGTGAAAGTTCTAAAATCTCTGTCGAAGAGCTTTCCTGTCCACCACAGATATTAATTCTCTAAAATCTACTATTTTACAAAAGTCTTGAACAAATAGGGTTCAAGAATGAGATTACTATAGGATAAGACAGCCAAATGAGAGAGCAAGTTTTCTTGAATTTGAGGGAAAATATTGAATTCAATATTATAAAATTCTGTACGCAACAGTTTGAATAGGTTGATATGGCCCATTATAACCATGAACATGCATGTCCTTCTTGAAATGAATGCCTTATAAAAAGTCACTGAATTTAAACTAGAGTGAAAACAATTCATTTATATATTTGAAAATGTCTTTTTAAAGGGCTAGTTACAAAATTATTTGGGTGTCCTGATGGGTAATTTTTGAGGGAGTGGGTGTCCAAATGAGGCTGAGATGCCCTGCTGGCCAACTTAATTATACTTTACTTTAGAATTGTGTGAATGTTTTTAAAAATGTAGTTTGGTGCTATGACACATTTTGAATAATTGTACCTTTCTCAAAATCGTATGTTATTTATTAAGAACTTCATCTGATTTCTATGTACAGCTTAGTCCTTGTCCAAAGCATTTTGATGCCATATTGAAACTACTACTCGATAATGGACATATACTTTTTTTCAAAATACTGTGCACAATGTCTCATTCTAAATATGGAAACTATCAGTTTATACTAAACTTCAAGTTAAGATAACAAACTAGTCCATTTAAAGAATGTTCAAGACATCTATAGGCTTGAACCAGTCAATTTATCAAATATGTGATTCCGTAACGTTATGGAATCACCAACTTTAACCCCCACAAAAACACTGTTTGAAAATTTATTTCTCAAAAGTGTGCCCCTTATAGTTAAATTAGTGTTAAAATGCTTTTTTCTATGAAGTTTCATGGTAATGATCCAATCTGAACACTTTCAAAAATTAAAAAAATGCTATTTTTCTGTTACGGAATCACATGTTACGGAATCACAGATCACCCTATTTCAAAATTCATCAAAAACACCCCAAAACATAATATTCAATCCTATATCTCTTGGCACAGTCTCCCCAGGTATAATTATATCATCTAAAGCAATATTGAAGATCATAAGATGGTTTTACAAGAAAATATGGTGGTTTTAACATTTTGTGAAATGTTACTGTCAGAGAGGCGATGAACAAAAAAACAAACACCCTGCAGTAAAATGTTCATAACTTTTTCAAAAATGGGAAAACAGTAAATCTGACTAAAGATCCAGAAACTTCAGAATTCTAGCTTTCCAAATATGTAAGATACATATTTCTACTATAAAATTTATTTTTTGTCTTAGATGCTAACTTCAACTTGATCGAGCCCATATATATATATATATATATATATATATATATGTATATATAAATAAATATATATATATATATATATATATATATATATATATATATATATATATATATATACATATATATATACATATATATGTAAATATGTATATATGTATATATGTATATATATATATATATATATATATATATATATATATATATATATATATATATATATATATATATATATATATATATATATATATATATGTATATATATATATATATATACACACACACACACACACACACACACACAAACTCACTTACATGTGTAAGATATGCTCCATCATAAAAACAAGAGAGGCAGTGTAATTTGAATCATAGGGATGGAAAGTAACTTTTCACACAAATTATTCCTCAGGGAAAGTTGAGAACAATTCACAGATATCTGACAGTTTTTTCAACTTTCCATGCAACGTGTAAGATATTAACTATTCAAAACCAATCTGAGCTTTATCAACCATCTTAGATTGAATTGGGTGAGTTACTGAATCATTATTACCCAGCTGTCTGACAGTAACTTAACCTATTCATGCCTGTACAAGCCAAGAACGTTTGACAAATTTGGTGATATGTCTCTTACGAAAGCAATATTTAGAAAATATTTGATGGAGAGTTGTTCACCAGAACCCAATTCATAACTCTCCTTCAACTAGCTATCAAATATATCCTTCATTCCAAAGTTATCTTATTAAGTATGACAGGTCCAGAAGACACCCTTCAAGTAAATCTCCAAGCATGAATGGGTTAGAGAATTAATGCAATAATACTGACTTGCCCTCTATGGAAAGTCCGAGTCACTTTCCATACCCAGTTTTTTTTGTATTTTCACTTGCCCTAAAAACAGGACCCTGTGTGGCAACACATTTTACTTGTACTCCTTCTTACCCCATTCATGCCTAAAGCAGTCAAAACTGCCAGACATAAATATTTGAAGGAGAGTTCTTCATCAGAATTATCTTTACAACTTTCCTTGAAACGGCAAATTAACCAGGTCTACAATAATTCTGCTAGGCTAATTAGACTGGAGAGACAGTTTCCAATAGGTTATACAGGGCTGCCAGGCTTAAAGGACAATTCCACCATGAATAAAACAGAGGCCCAAATAGTTTTGTAGGGTATTCTCTACTTAAACCCCAGTTACCACCAGTGCCAACCTTCATACAAGAAGTATATTGCTGTTGGAACACCTCCTAACAGACACCAAATGGAGGCACTGGGGGCAGCCATTTTAGCCTGTTAATAGCTTATCTCTGACTGTTGGTGCAACTAAGTCATTAGCAGCAAGGTAGCAGGTGGGAACTTGGTTTTAAGTAGAGAATAACCTATGAAACTATTTGGGCCTCTGTTTTATTCATGGTGGAATTGTCCTTAAAAGAGAAAATTACCTTCAGGTCCCTACAAATGACTCTTCTTCAAATCGTTTGTGAGTTCATACTTTATTCGTTGATTTTTCAAGTGTCATAGATGACACCGGTCTTGAACATTTTTCAGGCATGAATGAGTTTTGGGGTTCCTCAGTCCCCTGTCACCAGCGTGCGACAGAGGCCACAAAATGTGCGGCAAGACAAACCTTTTAATCACAGTTTAACTCAGGAAGTTTTCAGGAAGCATGACCAATTAGATCTATTAGATTGCATTTTGAATGCAGTTATGTTTAGAGAACAGATTTGTTACCCTTAAACCCTTGCACAGCTGGGATATATACATGGTCTGTCAACTATGCAAAATATCTCAACAATTGAGCAATATTTTGGAAAATATTTGATTGGAAAGTTGCTGTTCCCAATATATGCAACAATCCCTCTTCAAATACTTTTCAAATACTAAATTAGTGAACTGTGTTCTAAATTGTCAGACCATAGGCCTTCGTCTGTGAGACACACAAGACCTCCCATAGCTTTGGTTTTCCAACATAGCTGCCAGGCTTGCATTTAACCCTTCCAATTCTGAGGGTACTTTCATCCAAAACACAAGGATGCAAAGATTTTTGAAAACCATTTAAAACCCTATCATGTTGGTATTCATGGGATAGCTCTTGCTGAGTACTCTCAGATGAGTACCCATGTGGCAGGATTTCAGTCATTTTTCAGGTTTTTTGCATCCTTTCTGTATTGCCCAAATTAGCCACAAGTATCAAAAGGGTTAATTTAATCCCAAAGGTAAGTTGTGCTCAAAATTATCAGGTGTGCATCTCAGTTATGAATGGGAAAATACGATAGAATTCTTCTTATTGGTCACTATATGTTAGAGAGAGAGCACTAAGATTGTCATTTTCAGGTACAATAATGACCCGTCATTCTTGCGGTTCTGTTCAGGTCGGGGTGGATGTTTCTCGAGCCGGCGTAGTTTGAGGCGTTCTTCTTTCATAATTCACTAATCTTTGGCCCACAAGGTATCTGTCGAAAAGAAAATCGGAAAATAATCATGTGTGTCATACGCAGACGCAAATGGTGTTTTTGACCAACAAGGTATCTGTCAGACAAAAGAAAATAGGAAAATAATCATGCGTGTCATATGCTGAAACAAATGGCGTTTTTGGTTGACAAGAGAAAATCAGAAATGAATCATATGGATCATATGCTGAAACAGATGGTGTCTCAGCACTACCACTAGTAGGGAGTGGCACCATACCTTAACGATATATTTAAGGATACTGCTCTCCCTACAGGGACCTAATTTCATTGAATTTAGCACTCTCAGCTTCAGAAAGGACCAGTTCTGATTTACTATACAAATAACCCAACTTTTTCAAGATTCATGAATTTAACCAAAACTCATATGATCACATGCGCTCGGGGGGCAAAGTCAAATCTCATTAGTAGGCATGGAGGCAGCCACTTTGTTGAAGGCCATAGGTCAAGGTCACTGTATTAAAAATTTCTGATTTTCATCAAAATCCATAAGTACGGCCTTCTATGAAATGAATAGAATGGAACCTACCCTGACACTGCAGTGTTTTGGTCCCTGGAGACAAAACTGACCACTGAGGGTTTTTCATATATCAAAATGAAGGTCTAAAGGGAGTCTTTCAAGTGGAGATGCTTTGGGTCATGTACAGGCTCTGAGGGGGATCCTATAGA
The DNA here is from genome assembly GCA_963942565.1 of Maea johnstoni. NCBI lineage: Eukaryota > Metazoa > Annelida > Polychaeta > Spionida > Magelonidae > Maea > Maea johnstoni. The sequence continues at coordinate 3,101,119 of OZ012688.1, read as the reverse complement.
CATACTCAGCTGAATGGTCATTAGCAGGTCAGGAAGTGGAGCAGCTTTGGGTCATATACAGGCTCTGAGGGGGATCCTATAGACATACTCAGCTGAATGGTCATTAGCAGGTCAGGAAGTGGAGCAGCTTTGGGTCATATACAGGCTCTGAGGGGGATCCTATAGACATACTCAGCTGAATGGTCATTAGCAGGTCAGGAAGTGGAGCAGCTTTGGGTCATGTACAGGCTCTGAGGGGGATCCTATAGACATACTCAGCTGAATGGTCATTAGCAGGTCAGGAAGTGGAGCAGCTTTGGGTCATATACAGGCTCTGAGGGGGATCCTATAGACATACTCAGCTGAATGGTCATTAGCAGGTCAGGAAGTGGAGCAGCTTTGGGTCATATACAGGCTCTGAGGGGGATCCTATAGACATACTCAGCTGAATGGTCATTAGCAGGTCAGGAAGTGGAGATGCTTTGGGTCATATACAGGCTCTGAGGGGGATCCTATAGACATACTCAGCTGAATGGTCATTAGCAGGTCAGAAGGTGCATAAAGATATGTCCTGGCTATGCACAGCAGGTTAGATAGCATCGCCTGGATATTTCTGGTTTCAGCAGTACAAGGGTTAAATGTCATTTGTAGCACTGCAGGATTTTTGGCATTTTATACAATACAATAAAATGGTGGAATGTGTGACTTACTTGTCATTTTTAATATGTTCATATAATCTTTTGAATTGCCTGGCTTGGAACAGGCACACTGAGATGAGGATCACCAGGGATAAAAGGAAAGGGTAGATCCTACGCAGCACAAAGATCTGTGTTTGAAGATCAAAACCTGAAACACACAATAAATATATATATATATATGTATGATTGTGTGTATGAATTATAGAGATTGTGTGTATGTTTGAGTGTGTGTATGTGTATGTGTGGATGGGTGCATGCATGCACGCACACACACATGCACGTACATATGTATGCATGCTCGCATACATGTATGTATCCTGTATGTATGTATCACTCTGTCATCTGTACTCTCTTGTATATAATATGCTATCATTTTCCTTCTGTAACTTTGTTTCTTGTATCATTATGTTCATTGGTTCGCCAGTCAGTTTTAGCTACCATTTATGTTCTTATCGAGTTATTGATGTATCTGTATTTTTATGCATGAGCATAGTCAAAAAGATACATACATACAGAACCATTTGATCTGAATGAGCTTATTAAGAGGCTGGTTAAGAGACTTACCTAAGACTGGGACTATACTTTTAGCTATGACGTAGGGCAGGGCTAAGGCCATGCCCAAACAGCCTATTACTGGAGCACAGATCTCACACAGGATGAAACTCAGGTTCATATTACGCAGACCTTGGTTGTAAACCTACAATAGTGCAAGAAAATAAATGAATTAGCAATAGCTGTAAAGGAAGGAAGAATGGGGTTTTACGTTGTTTTCAACAGCTTAGGTCATATTGCAACGAGATAGAAACCCAGAACAGGGAAGAAATTCCCTTCTCTTCACGAAAAGTTCCAAGGGATCTTTCAGTTGCAGAAAGACCATAGACAGCCCCCCCCCCCCCCCCCCCCCCACAATGCAGCACATTTCTAAAGCAACCAGGCCAACCTGCTTGGGGATCCAGCGGAGACTCGAACCTTGAACTAGGCCATATAAACTAAACATTTATTCATAAAATATCAAAAGGAAAATTGTGGATTTGATTTTGATCAACATTTCTCCTCCAAATATTTTCTAAAAAATGGCTTTTGATAGAGAGATATCACCAAGGACTTAGCCAGGACACGTCCTGCCTGTCTTTTGGACAGGTAGTTTCCTAAAAACCTCCTGTTTGGACAGGCAAAAATTTCTACGAAAGTTTTTGACTTTTGAGGTGTAATAAACAAATATTTTCCTAACAAACCATCTTCTGTGACATAGCTGAAGTGTAAATTGCCCTTAATGACACACTAGCTATTAATTGTAGCTGGTATAAGGATTTGAAATAGATAAGTAGCTAAATCTGGACTGGCAGAAATTTTGAAATTGCTGTTTTGGACAGGTATTTTTTTTTTAAATCCTGGCTAAGACCCCGGATATCACCTAAATAGTGTGACGGTTTTGAGTGCTACAGGCAAGTATAGGTTGAAGAGTTATTACAAACAATACATATATCACATCTAGGGAAAGTTATCTAGCTCTCAGGTTTAGAGCAAGAAAGGGAAGAAGCGGCAGACGAAGAGAGAAAATGGTCCTTTTTTCCCTTCAGTTGACTATTCTTGTCATGAACAGATAATGATGATTCATTAGATAGGGTTTGACAGTTGAAGAGCTAGGACAATAGAGAGAGAGAGAGTGAGAGTACTGAAGTACATTATCAGATGAGGAACAAACACAGACATAGTGTACATCATGGAGGACGTGGCTCTCAGCCACTGGGTGCAATGCATTTCAATGATACTCAGACTCCCCAGCAAAAAAGCTTCCTTTTAACCCTTCTTATGCTAAGGCTACTTTCGTCCAAAGAACAAGGATGCCAACATTTTTGAAAAGCATCTTAAAGCTGTCATGTTGGTATCCATTGGATAGCTCTCGCTGAGTACTCTCTGATGAGTACCCATGTGTCAGGGTTTCAGTCATTTTTCAGGTTTTTTGCAGCATTTTGTATTATCCGAATTAGCCACCAGCAGCATAAGGGTTAACCAAGGGTCTGCCAAGGATCTACCACTAGGTTGAAGTTTGAATGGGTTGAAGTTTCAATTTTCATGGTCTGACCACGGGTCAGTGGTAGACCTGTGGCAGCCCAAAGGTTGACCATAACCACCATTCTACCACAGATCTACCACGTGTCTACCATGATGTGTGGTTGGAATGTGGTACTTACATGGATCTATCTAGGTTACATGGTAGTCCCTAGGTTGCAGACCAATCACTAGACAAACTTGTAGCACAGAACAACCTGAAGTTTCTGCCTCAAGTAAGGCACAAAATGTTCCAACTTTTTTTCAAAACGGTAAACAGTCAGGGGCTAAATGTATTCTGGTAAGATATCTGTGTCAAAATAAATATTGAAATTCAAAATGGCTGCTGAAGACATGCTAAAAAATCTTTAAATCGGCCAATTAAGTAAGTAAAGTAAGCCAATAAAATCTATTATGCACCAAAATCCCACTTCGATTAATTCCAAAGTTTATCCAAGTTAATGAAAGATCTCTCTAGGGGTAACTCCTTAAAGCATTAACACTCACAGCGGCAGGGGCTTAGCCGCAATGCGTCCAGCGTGTCATATGGACACGCAGAACACTGTTTTTTGACAGTTTGGACACCCAAAAATTTATGTCAGAATTTGCTGAAGATGACTTTTCTTAGAAGATAGAAGATGTAGAAGCTGTAGTGTAACTTTTATAAGACGCACAAAGCAGTATCTGGCCTAAAAAAGCAAAATCTGTAAAGGTATAGGGTCTATCTTATTAGTAGTATGTATTTTGTACCACACTTTGGACACGCAAAAGTCTATGAAACCTCTATTAGGACACCCTGTTTCCAAATATCGGCTAAGACCCTGCACAGCGGCCAAAAGTGGCCTGGCGATTTATGCAATATCCTTCAGGTGTAACTGTAAAATTATTTGAAGGAGAAATATCAATCAGAACATTTTCAACAGCCCTCCTTTAAATAGTTTTTAAATTCATGACGAAGTCCAAATTTTTTTCAAAAGTATCAAAGAACCAGATGACAGTTGTTAGTACTCACAACGGCCAAAAGCAGCCGGACAATGTTGATGAAATCTTCCAGGTAAAAGCAAAGTAAGGAAAATATTTGAAGGAGAAGTATTATTCAGGAAGATATCAAAAGACCTCCTACAAATAGTCTGTGAATTCATGATTAATTCCAAAGCTTTTTTCAAAAATATAAAAGGAGCAGATGACAGTTGCCATGGAGAATTACTGGTTAATGCAAGATCTCAAAATCATGCAGAAGACATCCCACCTTCTGAGCACAATAAGACAATCACCCATCCAAGGCGAAAGCAGACTGACAATTTTGATGAAATTTTCCAGGCAAAAGCAAAGTAAGGAAAATAAATGAAGGAGAAATATCAATCAGAACATTATCAACAGCTCTCCTTCAAAAGGTTTGTGAATTCATCAATAATTATAAAGTTTTTTTCAAAAATATCAAAGAAGCAGACGACAGTTGTCATGGAGAATTCCAGGTTAATAATACAAGATCTCTGGGAGTAGCACCTAGTCATGCAGTAGACACACCACCTCCTGCGCACAATCAGACAATCATCAACCCAACAGTTCCATTCATAACCCAACAATCATGTACTGATTACTTAGCGGATGAGCATAACAGTCAATCATCATGTCTACCAGGGAAAAAATTACTGCATGTCGCACCATGGCGTCTATTAATGAACCCCTTGTGTATTAGATAAGCACTCATTAGGTAACACTTTAACCCATTCATGCCTGGAGCAGCCAAGACCGCCTGACAATTTTGGTGATATCTCTCTAAGCAATATTTAGAAAATATTTGATGGAGAATTATTCAGCAGAACTCTATCTACAACTCTCCTTCAAATATTTAGTGAATTTATGCTTCATTCTAAAGATATTCTCAAAAGTATGACCGGTCCAGACGACACTGATCAAGTAGATCTTTAGGCATGAATGGGTTAAGTATGTGTTACTTAATACTGTGATAATCAAGGGGTCAATCAGAGGTTTCTATGCCACATCGATAGCTTTTATAGGGAATACAAGAGACAAGAAGCCCAAGCTTTGTATAACTATGAGTGTTACAGAATGAACGAATAAACAGCTTAGGTATGATCATCTGGAGAAGACTCTCTATGCTGTACCAATAGTTCTTACAGTTAATACAATAGATAAGAAGTCCAAGCTTTGTATAACTATGAGCGTTCCAGATTGAACAATCTGGGAGTTCTTAAAAATTTCTATAGCACAAATATAGATTTAAAAGTTAATACAAAGGATAAGAAAAAATTGGAAACCAGCAAATGGCAGGTTTAATCAATGTTTGTATTCCTAAGGGGGCTGAACACTTGATGTCGCTGGTCATAGCAAGGAAATTTGGGAATGCTGCATATCCTTTGATTAGTGGTTCTAATGCAATCCCACACACATCCTGTCACATGAGAAGACCATTAAAATAATTACACCATTTCCAAGAACATGTGCTATTCATACTAGTAATACCATATATCTAGTCTGTTCCTAACCCACCTCCTGCCCAATTGCACCTAGTTCAGAGATAAATGCTACTTTTAATGCCAGAAACCACATACTGGGGGCAGCCATGATTATGGTTCCAATCACTGGTGATGACGATGTGGCGTGCCTCTGCAGAGAACATCTGGGTAGAAAGTATAGTAGTGCAGTATACATTTCTCTACTGATATACAAGGAAGTCTTGAAATGGTTCACTGCATGGCTATAAATTGCACTAACACTCACAGAAAATGCAAAGGATAAAAAGATTACATTTCATAAAATTCCCAAAGAATATGAATTTGAGAAAAAAAATGGATTATTGCTGTCAAAAGGAAGGATCCACCCATGACATGCAAATCTAGTGTGTTTAGAACACTTCTTAGAGATATACCTTAAAAGTGAACTTTTGGGACTACCAGATCCACTGAAACTGTAACCAGGTGTTTTCCTATCTATGATAAAGCAGTTTGAAAATCCTAGAAATCTACAGACAATCATTAATTCCAGGAAATGACTTGCCATTCATAGGCCTACCAGAGTTCCGTATGCGTCTCAGACAGAGATAATAGAGACGCTCATGAAACCAACCTGATTGCAATTTCAAAATGAATTTGTTAATAATTTCTCTCCCTCTCCTAAATATCAGTAAACTGGGGGTTGTTTAAACCAACTGTACTACATGGTGTGGGGTCTAGATTAACAGAGGGTGAGGCTCACACACAAGCTTCCTAGCACGCTGCTGACGTCATAAAGCCACTAGGACCCCTGATGCTCAGGGACTGGGAGGTCATGAGAGGTCAGTCAGGCTAGCCATGAGAAGACCTAAAGATTATTTTTTTAAGGCAGATAACAATTTTTCACAACAGGTTTGATTTGATTCTTATATAATTACATCTGCTCTATCTAAAGAAACCCAAACTAAAAATGATTAGACTGCTCCTTTAAGGCATGTGGGAATGTTGCAAGTGAATTGGGGATAGACGGTGCTTTTTCCAGGGTGCTTCTGTTTTGTGCACACATTAACCTGTTAATACAAACAGCAGCCAAAGGCAGCCAGTATATAATGAACCCAAATTACACATTCCAGACAAAGCTTGAGCATATGTTAAGGCCTAAAAAATGTTTGGTTCCTATTACCCTACCCTACCTAGTTTTTGTCCCCTACCCTAAAGTTTTTTGGCCAATCCTACTGAAAAATAAACTGTTCCTACACAAAAATAGCCTCGCCTTCCTAAATAGCAATTCTCCAACCATCAAATTATCCATTTCTGGATGAACAGAAGTACAATTGATGCATATAAAGACAATTACAACAAGGCAAACTTTTGGGACGCCATCAAACTCCAGGGAATCTTGTGAGTTAAAGAATACAAATAGTAAAAAAAAAATCCCTACCTACCCTACCTATATTTTTTAGGATGAAATAGGAACCAAACACTTTTTTTTTTGGCCTAAGCAGCTGGGCCATATTTATATTTTTAAACCTGGATTATCAGATTTGGTTGAAACTAGAACAGGTCATCTATAAGACATCATTCTCCTCAAACATTAAGTCATTTTCGATGTCACATAATATGTTTTGAAAAAATATTGGGGAAAGGGAAGGATTGCATTTTTTCTGTGACACCCTGTAGTATGGCACATTTGTTCTTTCAAACAGTGAAAAATAAAATAATATGATCTTACCTGTTCAATATTTCTGCGCAGCCACCACTGGGGACCCATCATTGTTATGGCACATATAATCTTAGCATGAAGGACTCCCAAGGCCCAGTCCTGAAAAATTACAAAAATAAATATGATATGCACTGCATTTTTAGATGGCAAGGGTCGAGTTTATGGAGTTAAGATTTAATAATATATAACTAATGCTGCTGGTACTGCTTCTGTTACCTCGGTTGCTCCTTCTGCTAATGTCACTTCTACTGTTACTTCTACTACTACTTCTTCTATGACTACTTTTACTACTATGACATCATTTATTAAACAACAGGTCTAGTGGGACTCTGAAGGGCGCTACCACCACCAGTTCAAACTACTACTACTACTACTGCTACTACTACTACTGCTACTACTGCTACTACTACTACCACTACTATTACTACTACTACTACTACTACTGCTGCTGCTACTGCTGCTGCTGCTGCTGCTACTGCTGCTGCTGCTACTGCTGCTGCTGCTGCTGCTGCTGCTACTGCTACTACTGCTACTGCTACTACTACTACTACTACTCTCACTCACCTGCCAGGGGAAGAAGACTGGAGACTGGTCTAGCGGGACTCTGAGGGGCGCTACCACCACCAGTTCAAACAAGAGTCCCAGGAGCAAGGGGACCATGCCGATGAGCAGCGCCGCAATCACCAGAGACTTCACAGCCTGAAAAACAACACAAGATATTGGATCAACCTACTGGAGAAAAAGTTGTATATATTTCCGACATAGCCCAAAACATATTGGTTTGAAGGTTTCAAGGCCAAATATCAATATCAAATAGGATTAAGTATTGTATCGTTTAAGGTCTTACGATACTCTATACCGGTGACACCTATTGGGTATTGGACAAACTAAAATAATTTATTACAATTTACCTGATGTCACAAGAAAAATTGAAAGGAAATTGATTTATATTGAATATGTACCAATTGTGATTATACCCACCTATTATAAATAGCATCCTATGAGTTTTTTGTTTTTGGCTACAGTGATTTCCATATTCATTGAATTTGATGTTTTCACAAGTTTTCAGGAATAATGTGTGATAATTCATGTGTATAAAATGGGGTTCCCTTGCTAAACAATATCTTATATAATGATGGGCATATACGGTAACAATTGAGTAACTCTTTTCTAACATTTTCATAAAAATTTGCCCCAAAAAAGTCCTATTTCACAAACTTTGACCATCTGTGGTTCGAAAACTAACACGATGACCTATTATTTTCTTTATGTCATCTTATTAAGAGCATTGTGTAGATAGAGTAGACAAAAATTGGGGAAAATTAAACTAGGCAATTCAGACTTATATCAATTTCGGGTTAGAATCATCTTTCTCCTTGATTTCCTTGATTTTGCCCAATAATTCCTACATAACAGCAGAAAAATAATTTCAACAAGGCAGAACAGTATTCCAGGCTGTGTCAGTATCTTTGAAGGGATAAATCTAGCAAAAAAAGACACCAATTTTGGAGAAAGGGATGTTTGTGACATAAATTGCATTAAATTTTCAAAATTCTGTGAAAAAAAAACTAAGCTGATGACCCCATGATTTTAAGTTGTTTTGAAGATCACTGTGCTATGTTCTTTCCTTTGGCCAAATTTCAGGAAAATTAAACTGAGATTTCTAAAAGTGTCGTAAGACCTTAAGATATGTTACATCGATACTGTTTAACGATATAAAATTGACTCAATTGCTACTTGGATATATCCACACCAAGGCAGTTCACTATTTATTAGGGAAAAAAGTTCACTGTGTTTAACAATTTTCAGTTACTGGGAGGCAGAAAATATCATTGAATATATCGTTAAGATATCTTATCATTAAGGAAAAATATCAATATTGTGATATTGTGAAAATCTTAAAGGTGCCAATCCTTACTTCTAAAAGAGACCTACTTTGTTCTACATCCACAAGACAACTCCAAAATTCAGTTTTAACCATTAGGTTTTCTGTTTTATATTGTATTTTTCTGTGTTAGTTTGATAGTTAGTATGTTACAATGGTGACCCACAGAGGTACTTACCAGGATGACCCACTCCTTGACCTTGTTAATAATGGCTGAGTAGCCTTGTGGCACCCAGTTATAGTACTTACCAGGATGACCCACTCCTTGACCTTGTTAATAATGGCTGAGTAGCCTTGTGGCACCCAGTTATAGTACTTACCAGGATGACCCACTCCTTGACCTTGTTAATAATAGCTGAGTAGCCTTGTGGCACCCAGTTATAGATACTTACCAGGATGACCCACTCCTTGACCTTGTTAATAATGGCTGAGTAGCCTTGTGGCACCCAGTTATAGAGGTACTTACCAGGATGACCCACTCCTTGACCTTGTTAATAATGGCTGAGTAGCCTTGTGGCACCCAGTTATAGAGGTACTTACCAGGATGACCCACTCCTTGACCTTGTTAATAATGGCTGAGTAGCCTTGTGGCACCCAGTTATAGAGGTACTTACCAGGATGACCCACTCCTTGACCTTGTTAATAATGGCTGAGTAGCCTTGTGGCACCCAGTTATAGAGGTACTTACCAGGATGACCCACTCCTTGACCTTGTTAATAATGGCTGAGTAGCCTTGTGGCACCCAGTTATAGTACTTACCAGGATGACCCACTCCTTGACCTTGTTAATAATAGCTGAGTAGCCTTGTGGCACCCAGTTATAGTACTTACCAGGATGACCCACTCCTTGACCTTGTTAATAATAGCTGAGTAGCCTTGTGGCACCCAGTTATAGATACTTACCAGGATGACCCACTCCTTGACCTTGTTAATAATGGCTGAGTAGCCTTGTGGCACCCAGTTATAGTACTTACCAGGATGACCCACTCCTTGACCTTGTTAATAATAGCTGAGTAGCCTTGTGGCACCCAGTTATAGAGGTACTTACCAGGATGACCCACTCCTTGACCTTGTTAATAATGGCTGAGTAGCCTTGTGGCACCCAGTTATAGTACTTACCAGGATGACCCACTCCTTGACCTTGTTAATAATGGCTGAGTAGCCTTGTGGCACCCAGTTATAGTACTTACCAGGATGACCCACTCCTTGACCTTGTTAATAATAGCTGAGTAGCCTTGTGGCACCCAGTTATAGAGGTACTTACCAGGATGACCCACTCCTTGACCTTGTTAATAATGGCTGAGTAGCCTTGTGGCACCCAGTTATAGAGGTACTTACCAGGATGACCCACTCCTTGACCTTGTTAATAATAGCTGAGTAGCCTTGTGGCACCCAGTTATAGAGGTACTTACCAGGATGACCCACTCCTTGACCTTGTTAATAATGGCTGAGTAGCCTTGTGGCACCCAGTTATAGAGGTACTTACCAGGATGACCCACTCCTTGACCTTGTTAATAATAGCTGAGTAGCCTTGTGGCACCCAGTTATAGAGGTACTTACCAGGATGACCCACTCCTTGACCTTGTTAATAATGGCTGAGTAGCCTTGTGGCACCCAGTTATAGAGGTACTTACCAGGATGACCCACTCCTTGACCTTGTTAATAATAGCTGAGTAGCCTTGTGGCACCCAGTTATAGAGGTACTTACCAGGATGACCCACTCCTTGACCTTGTTAATAATGGCTGAGTAGCCTTGTGGCACCCAGTTATAGTACTTACCAGGATGACCCACTCCTTGACCTTGTTAATAATAGCTGAGTAGCCTTGTGGCACCCAGTTATAGATACTTACCAGGATGACCCACTCCTTGACCTTGTTAATAATGGCTGAGTAGCCTTGTGGCACCCAGTTATAGAGGTACTTACCAGGATGACCCACTCCTTGACCTTGTTAATAATGGCTGAGTAGCCTTGTGGCACCCAGTTATAGTACTTACCAGGATGACCCACTCCTTGACCTTGTTAATAATGGCTGAGTAGCCTTGTGGCACCCAGTTATAGAGGTACTTACCAGGATGACCCACTCCTTGACCTTGTTAATAATGGCTGAGTAGCCTTGTGGCACCCAGTTATAGAGGTACTTACCAGGATGACCCACTCCTTGACCTTGTTAATAATGGCTGAGTAGCCTTGCGGCACCCAGTTATAGTACTTACCAGGATGACCCACTCCTTGACCTTGTTAATAATGGCTGAGTAGCCTTGTGGCACCCAGTTATAGTACTTACCAGGATGACCCACTCCTTGACCTTGTTAATAATAGCTGAGTAGCCTTGTGGCACCCAGTTATAGTACTTACCAGGATGACCCACTCCTTGACCTTGTTAATAATGGCTGAGTAGCCTTGTGGCACCCAGTTATAGAGATACTTACCAGGATGACCCACTCCTTGACCTTGTTAATAATGGCTGAGTAGCCTTGTGGCACCCAGTTATAGTACTTACCAGGATGACCCACTCCTTGACCTTGTTAATAATGGCTGAGTAGCCTTGTGGCACCCAGTTATAGTACTTACCAGGATGACCCACTCCTTGACCTTGTTAATAATAGCTGAGTAGCCTTGTGGCACCCAGTTATAGATACTTACCAGGATGACCCACTCCTTGACCTTGTTAATAATAGCTGAGTAGCCTTGTGGCACCCAGTTATAGATACTTACCAGGATGACCCACTCCTTGACCTTGTTAATAATAGCTGAGTAGCCTTGTGGCACCCAGTTATAGAGGTACTTACCAGGATGACCCACTCCTTGACCTTGTTAATAATAGCTGAGTAGCCTTGTGGCACCCAGTTATAGAGGTACTTACCAGGATGACCCACTCCTTGACCTTGTTAATAATGGCTGAGTAGCCTTGTGGCACCCAGTTATAGTACTTACCAGGATGACCCACTCCTTGACCTTGTTAATAATAGCTGAGTAGCCTTGTGGCACCCAGTTATAGATACTTACCAGGATGACCCACTCCTTGACCTTGTTAATAATGGCTGAGTAGCCTTGTGGCACCCAGTTATAGAGGTACTTACCAGGATGACCCACTCCTTGACCTTGTTAATAATGGCTGAGTAGCCTTGTGGCACCCAGTTATAGAGGTACTTACCAGGATGACCCACTCCTTGACCTTGTTAATAATGGCTGAGTAGCCTTGTGGCACCCAGTTATAGAGGTACTTACCAGGATGACCCACTCCTTGACCTTGTTAATAATGGCTGAGTAGCCTTGTGGCACCCAGTTATAGAGGTACTTACCAGGATGACCCACTCCTTGACCTTGTTAATAATAGCTGAGTAGCCTTGTGGCACCCAGTTATAGTACTTACCAGGATGACCCACTCCTTGACCTTGTTAATAATGGCTGAGTAGCCTTGTGGCACCCAGTTATAGTACTTACCAGGATGACCCACTCCTTGACCTTGTTAATAATGGCTGAGTAGCCTTGTGGCACCCAGTTATAGAGGTACTTACCAGGATGACCCACTCCTTGACCTTGTTAATAATGGCTGAGTAGCCTTGTGGCACCCAGTTATAGTACTTACCAGGATGACCCACTCCTTGACCTTGTTAATAATGGCTGAGTAGCCTTGTGGCACCCAGTTATAGAGGTACTTACCAGGATGACCCACTCCTTGACCTTGTTAATAATGGCTGAGTAGCCTTGTGGCACCCAGTTATAGAGGTACTCACCAGGATGACCCACTCCTTGACCTTGTTAATAATAGCTGAGTAGCCTTGTGGCACCCAGTTATAGATGACTGTGCCAGCCCTCAGGCTCACCCAACACACGTACAGACCACACGCAGCCGTGTAGAGCTCGTGGATCTTAGCGTCCCCCATCCACACCGACATGATACGACGACCAATGAATACTGTGGGGAAAAAACACATTGAGAAAATATTATTACATATATATACATATATGTATATTATATATTTTTGACATAGCTCAGCACACGTAGAGACCACAGGCTGCCGTGTAGAGCTTGTGGATCTTAGCGTCTCCCATCCAATCAGACATGATACGACTACCAATGAATATTGTGGGGGAAAAATACATGGAGAAAAAAGTTATATACATTTTTGACATAGCCCAGCACACCTAGAGACAACAGGCTGCTGTGTAGAGCTTGTGGATCTTAGCGTCTCCCATCCAATCAGACATGATACGACTACCAATGAATATTGTGGGGGAAAAATACATGGAGAAAAAAGTTATATACATTTCTGACATAGCCCAGCACACCTAGAGACAACAGGCTGCTGTGTAGAGCTTGTGGATCTTAGCGTCTCCCATCCAGACCGACATGATACAAAGACCAACGAATACTGTGGGGAAAATACATTGAGAAAAAAGTTATATATATTTCTGACATAGCCTAGCACATGTAGACGGTAGAGACCACAAGCCGCTGTGTAGAGCTTGTGGATCTTAGCATCCCCCATCCACACCGACATGATACATCGACCAACAAATACTGTGGGGGAAAAGTACATTAACATAAACTTTCTGCTATAACCAAAAATACAAACAGACCAGAGGCTGCTGTAATACAGTGCATGAATCGTAGCTCTATCATCTAGACTTACATGATACAATAGCATCGTCTTACAAATAATGTCGGTGAGAATTTCAATAACACAAACTTTCTTCAACAACAAAAAATACAGATCAGAGGCTGCGGTATACTGTATACCATATTCAATTTGTGCATATAATACAGTAATGCAAAATACAGTTCATGAATAATATCATCTCCTAGACATGAAGAGATGTTCATGAACCTTAGCAGAAGCATCGAAACATGCTACAAATATAACTCCCCAATAGAGTCAATATAGAAATCTTATGAATCTATGTGATCTGTATAGCGATAAATGAAAAGAAATAATTGATATTTTGAGTCAGCATCTCAGTGCTGTTTATTACTTGAACTAACCCATTCATGTCTGCAGATATAACTAACAAATGTTGTCTGGACCTGATACTTTTGACAATGGCTTTGTAAGCATTCTTCCATGAGATATTTCAAGAGGAGTTGTGAGTTAGGTTCTGACTACATTTCTCTTTCAAATATTTCCTAAATATGGCTTTAATAACAGAGATTTCCCCAAAATAGTCAGGATTTTGGGGCGCTGCATGTATGAATGTAATGCCCCAAACTGCCTGATTATTTTGGTAATCTCTCTCTCACTAAAGCATATTTTATAAAATAACTCAATGAAAAATGTTCATCAGAACTTTACCCAAAAAATACCTTCAAATGATTTGTGATTTCATTCTATATTCAGAAGTTACTCCTTAAAGTACAATAGGTCCAGACGACACATGAATGAAGGCCTTACCTGGGACTATGAGTGAAACCAGACTTGCAAAGAACAGAGTGACACACATCATCGCAAACAGCAAACTCAACTGAAAGAAACAAACAAAATTGTTTGAAATCGAGATTTAGCCAGTTCAAACTTTTTTCAAACAAAAGTTTATCACTAAAAGGTTTTCAAAGGTGACACTAACAATTAACTTGGTGACAAACTATGATTCTGTTTTTTGTCCAGGGTTCATGAAAATCTAAAGACAAGATAAGCAAGGTTTTTTGTATGTATGTATTATGACAACTGCCCACCCTAAAAGGCCTGCCCTGATGGCCTAAGGAGTTACCACTGACTGCTCGCTGTCTCTCACCACTGCCAAATCTCAACCAAGGCATGTGAGAAAGTTACCAGTGACTTGGGGTTAGGCGGTGATTGTCGCCAGATACTTAGGTTACCTCCACCAATTAAAGCTGGCTAGTCACGACTTGGCCGCAATATGGCAGAAAAAGTGACGAAAATATAAATTCCAAATTGGTACCCTGAAGTGGAAGAGCTGTGGTCGTTTGTAGGGTTGGAATCCTGTGGGCCCTCCTCCCTGCAGCATGGCCTGGTGGGCCGCGCCAAGTCCGCCCGCCACAGGGGCCGCTGCTGCTGCCGGCGCAGGGTTGTTGTTCTGGGGAGCCCCTGCAGGTGGCGCCTCCCCTTCCCCGGCAGCACCCACCCCCGCAGCGGGGGCCTGGTGTGTAGGGTGGTCATCTGCATAACGGATAATATGGTCACCCTGAAGTGAAGAAAAGAACAATAACAGTAATAATAATAATATAATAATAATATTTATTATGATATTTATTATAATAATAATGATGATAATAATAATAATAATAATAATAATAATAATAATAATAATAATAATAATAATGATAATGATAATAATAAAAATGATGACGATGATAATAATAATGATTACAATAATGATAATAATGATAATGATGATAATGATAATAAAAAAATAATAATCATTATTATTATTATTATTACCATTATTGTTATATTACTATTATCAGCATTATTATTATTAACATCATTACTATCATGTACAAAATCACTCTGGTGCTGATTTACATACATCATATTAAGGTAAAACCTGCCAATGATACCATCTGTCAAGGGAGGCCACCTGCTTAGAATTACCTTTAAAGAAACTTTCCCCGGATACTAAATGCATAAGTTCTCAGAGAAAACCTGGGTTTTCCATTTGTTTCATTGTTTACCACAGATGGATCATCTCTTAAAATAGAAATGATAGATTTCCTATTTGTTTTAGTGCTTAAAGCAGACAGATCATCTCTTAAAATACATAAGGTTTCAGAAATAAAGCAAGATTTCCTATTTGTTTTAGTGTTTACCTCAAAATGATCATCTCTTAACAGACACAAGATTTCAGAAATAAAGCAAGATTACCTATTAGTTTTAGTGCTTGTGTATTTGTTCATCTCTCCACAGACAAGTTATCAGAATTAGAGCAACGTACAGGAATGAAATTTCTGTACAGGATCATTATTTTTTGAGGGCAGGGTCTTAGCCAGGATTTGGAAACTGGGTGCCTAAAATAAGCAATTGTAAAATTTTGGGGCATCCAAAATTCTAAGGGGGACCACAATATACTCATATTTCAACCATAAACATGTATAAATTTATAAAAATAAGCCATGATATCCTTATACAATTTCATGGAAATTATATGGAGTTAAAAAAAATTCAATTATATGCTTGAGATTGACATTTTAAGAAATTCTTCACAAAAATGTATGGGTGTCCTGAAGGGTGCTTTATAAGGGTTTGGGTGTCCAAAAAGACACCCAAATTCCCTGCTGGCTAAGACTATGTTTGAGGGTTATAGTTTCGGTACTTACCTCAGCTAGGGGTTCATCTCCCAGTAGATAAGACCTGAGCTTGAGTAGCCATGCCATGCCCACCGTCCAGCCCTTGACCAGCCCCTTGAGCCAGGTGCGTGTGTGTCCCTGCTCCAGGAGGGCCGGCAAGACCACTTGCAGGAGCAAGAGCTCAAGAGACAGCTCACTCACCGGTGCATCACTGCAAACATAGAATTATAGCTTTAAGTAATTTAGCAAGAAGGGGATCACATTTTTCCATGCCCTTGTTCAAAGTTCAAAAGTCATGGATTCTGAAAGTAAAACATGCTCTTCTTTCTCATTTTCAAAAAAGTTCTGAAAGAAATAGTAAAAAAATTAGTAAAAACTCAAAATAATTGTGATACCCTTCTAACAGTATTGACCTTTTCTCAACATTTGTGAAATTTGAAGATCCCCTACTCCATAACTGTGAATAGTATGAATACACTATGCATGTTCTTTTCTCATTTTTTTTACCCAAAAATCTTACACTTTAGTACTTATGTAATGCTCACTCACTGGTATAACTGCGAATATACAAACACAGACATACTTTATATCATATTCATTGTAAATCAGTTTTACCCAGCGGGGCATCTGGGAATCACTTCAAACATACAAACACACTCTACATTTACTGAACGTATACAATTTTGTTCTAAAAAACTAACTTCAAACATACTCTCAGTCTGCATTGTATTCACTGATTGTATACAATTTTGTTCTATAAAACTAACTGCAAACATATAAAGAAAAACATTTTCTACATCATATTTATTGTACAGTTCAGGGTCTTACCCAGGACTTAAGACTGGGTGCACAAAATTGCCAAAACTATGTTGTACATATATAATTTTTGTTCTATAAATCTTTTATATGTGATAACCTTCCCTTTGTATTGATGTTACCTCCACATTATGAAATTTCAAGGTCCCTGGGTCATAATCGTGGGTAGTTGGCTTTTTTTTAAAAATATATTATGCATGTTTTTTTTTTACCTCCGCTCTTACCCTCAGCTAGGTGTTAACTTTTGCTGTGCTTAATGTACTCCCATTCAGAAGCCCATTCATTTAATATAAACTTAGTATAGGCTAAATTGTCAAATTAAAACAGGATAGGGGAAAAAACTGAGTCATAAAAAAAATTGCAACCAAAGGCCAATTTGAAATACT
The DNA here is from genome assembly GCA_963942565.1 of Maea johnstoni. NCBI lineage: Eukaryota > Metazoa > Annelida > Polychaeta > Spionida > Magelonidae > Maea > Maea johnstoni. The sequence goes on along the minus strand of OZ012688.1, from coordinate 3,083,877 downwards.
GACCTTGACAACATGACATTGTAGGGTAAGAATCCAGGGAGCACCAGTTTTATGACGCGAACAGGGAGCCACAGCATCAGCATCACCGTACTGCCAAATATGACCTACAAACAGAGCATAGCATAGCATCACTATACTGCCAAATATGACCTACAAACAGAGCATAGCATAGCACCACTGTGCTGCCAAATATGACCTACAAACAGAGCATAGCATAGCATCACTGTACTGCCAAATATGACCTACAAACAGAGCATAGCATAGCATCACTGTACTGCCAAATATGACCTACAAACAGAGCATAGCATAGCATCACTGTACTGCCAAATATGACCTACAAATAGAGCATAGCATCACTGTACTGCCAAATATGACCTACAAATAGAGCATAGCATAGCATCACTGTGCTGCCAAATATGCCCTACAAATAGAGCATAGCATCACTGTACTGCCAAATATGACCTACAAATAGAGCATAGCATCACTGTACTGCCAAATATGACCTACAAACAGAGCAGAGCATAGCATCACTGTACTGCCAAATATGACCTACAAATAGAGCATAGCATCACTGTACTGCCAAATAAGACCTACAAACAGAGCATAGCATAGCATCACTGTGCTGCCAAATATGACCTACAAACAGAGCCTAGCATCACTGTACTGCCAAATATGACCTACAAATAGAGCATAGCATCACTGTACTGCCAAATATGACCTACAAACAGAGCATAGCATAGCACCACTGTGCTGCCAAATATGACCTACAAACAAAGCATTATGTAAGAATCCGTGGCTGAAAAATGTGAACGATATACATACAGCATAATCTACGAAACGAAGACAAAAAAATAACACCATCAGAATGCCAAATATGACCTACAAATAGGTCATCAAAACATAGCATAGTACACAGATAATACAGGCCTCAACGCTGTAACACCTAGCATCTGCTGGTCCTGAATTTTTTTTACTGGTCCTACATTTTTTCTTTAACATAACAAGAAAGAACATTGCATGAAATTCACCACAACATTTGTCTTTATAGATTTTATCTTCATTTATTTCAAAAACATTAGGGGACATTCTCGGTGGGAAACTTTTTAACAAGAATGTCTCCAAATGTTTACTGGGCCTGTAGGACCAGTTGAGGTATTTTTTTACCGGCCCGAAGTTGTTTTGGGGAATTTTTACTGGCCTGGGGCCATAGGTTCACCCTTAGCGTCGAGCCCTGTAATAGCCCTGGAAGTTCTGCTTCATCCTCATTGACCCATTAATATATACAAAGCTTGATGCAGCCAACATTAACCATATAATTATGGTGAAATCTTTCAGGCGCATGTAAGTTGGGATTTTTTTTTAATCATTAATACCCAAGTCATTGTCAAAAGTATCAAAGGCCTAGACAAATATTCCCATTCATACCTGCAGCGACTAAAATGGTCCTCACAATTTTGGTGATATCTTCATGATTAGGGCACTTTTCATAAAACATTTGAAGGAGAAATACTATTCAAAACTAATCCCATAATTCTCCTGCATATATTTGGGAATCACTTCTCAATTTGCAAAACTAATTTCATAAGTATAAAAGGTCCAGACAACACTTGTCAATGAGATCTCAAGGCAAGAATGGGTGAAGCATGAAGAGGTTAAATTCCTTGCCTAACATCAGAGAGAAGAGAATAGAGAAGAGAACCAGAGAGTAGACTACTCACCATTGATGCAAGGAACCTGCGCATGTGTCTGTAGATAGGGAGGTGGATCATCTGAAATGAAATTCACACAAGGTCTCAGTAAGAAACTAAACATCACTGTTACAATCTTTAACTTAATATCACTCTCTCACTGTTGTTTTGTACATAAAGTGAAGAAACATAACTGTAAAGGTTATGAAATGTAATCATTAACATTTACCTACTTAACTTTGGAATTTAATTTGTCATCACCTACCAATCTATTTTCTTTAATACCGCTCACCCACATTTTCTTTGTATATAAAGTGAAAAAAACATAACTGCAAAGGTTATGAAACATAAACATTCCCATTTTTCTGCTTAACTATGGAATCTAACTTAGTCAACATTTACCCATCTATTCAGTTTTACCCCTTATGCTGCTGGTGACTAATTTGGCCAGCACAAAATGATGCAAAATAACGCAAAAATGACTGAAACCCTGGCGCATGGGTATTCATCTGAGGGTAGTAAGTAAGAGCTCTCCAATGAATACCAACATGAAAGGGTTCAGATGGTTTTCAAAAATCTTTGTGTCCTTGTCCTTCGGACAAAAGTAGCCTCAGCATTGGAAGGGTTTAACATTTTCCTGCTTGTCTTTGGAATCTAACTTATAGTCACCATTTACCCACCTATTCTTTTTTAAATATATAAATGAAAAAAAATCAAAATTCAATTTTCAAAAAATCTATTTTCTGGAAACTCACTTCCTGTATTGGGTTGAAGTCTGGATCGTTGAGGTTTCGCAGGAACCAGAGGACGCCCGGCCGCAGGACTTCCCGGAGCAGCAGGATGAAGGAGGCGAAATAGAAGACATACACCATTCCTACCAGCCAATGGATAAACATGGACGTCCCGGGCGCAAGCTTGAAACTATTCTCCCGATCCTTCAACGTGGCATCAAACATAGTCTGTAAAAGGGGGAAAATTCAAGTCAGTCAGAGCAGGGTCTTAGCCAGGATTTCAAAAATGCAAACAGCAATTCCGAAATTTCTGCCTGTCCAAATTTAGCTACTAATCTACTTCAAATTCTTACAACAACTACATTTAATAGCCTATTGTGTCAAAAAGGGCAATTCACACTTCAGCTATGTCCTAGAGGATGGTTTGTTATGATGATATTTAGTTATTACCCCAAAAAAAGGTTTTTAGGGAAATTGCCTTTCCAAAGGCTAAGCAGGACGGGTCCTGACTAAGTCCCAGAGCCAGAGTGGTGGACTTAGTCAGGACTGTCCAGCCTATCTTTTGGATTGGCAGTTTCCTGACAACTCCTTTTTAGACAGGTAAATATTTCAATGAAGAAATCTTTTGGACTTATAAGCATATCTTTTCCAAACAAACCATTTTAAAGATTGAATTGTATCAATTGTTGAACTACTTGCAAGAAATAGAGAAAATAATTTCCAAGAACACAGACTTGATTTACTTAAATATGTTGATGTATCGATTTACAGACAACTTCTAGGAACGTTAAGCCAATACCCATTACCATAGATTTTCAGTAATTTGGGACACATCTTAATAATTACAATTTTTAGTGGTTCATGGTAACCCATTTTCTCTGATGATATGTTGATGTTGTATCAGCAAGATTTACAGCTAGGTCCATATTTTGTGAAATGGCAACTGGCGATAGATTGAGTGTTGCCCAGATTTACTATTGATTATTTTGCAAAATATTCACAGTGGCACAAATTCCTAGGGTGGTCTAAATTTCCAAGAATTTACGGTATGATGGGATTTATTGGGCTACTTACCAATGAGCAAATATCTAACCACCATCCACATATAAGAGGAAAGATGCCTATCTCCACGACAACCAAGAGCGCCACCTTGACGACCACATAGCAGAGGCCGAGTATCCGCATGGATTTACTGAAGCGTATTATGTAGGCTAGGGCGTGGAGAAAAACCAGCGATAACGCTATCACAATATAGCCAGCCAGCGTGGTCATTAAACCTCCAAACTGACTTGCTACCGTCTGAAAATCAAAGAAATAAATGTACATACTTTACCATTGCATATGTGTGATATATTTAAAGGTATCTTGGTAGAAATTTGAGTTATAATTGACTGGAATTTTGTATTACGATATCAATTCAGGTCATTGTTCACCCAAATGGTTTGATATGTATGGAAATATATTGATAACAGAGTACTATTTTGAGATTTTTTTTTAAAATTTGTTCTTATCTGGTTAAATAATCCCTTTTCAAATATTTCTTCAACCCATTTGCATTTGATTTAAGTTCTGACAACTTTGAACATAATTCACAAAATAGAGTGAACTTTGAAACAAGCTAATTTGGTAATACTTTAGCCTTTAAGTGAAAATACAAAGCGAGAATGAAGAAGTTGACACATACATGATCACTTACTAAGTGCTCCATTTTCAGCCCAACTATGGTGAAGTGTCCAATGTGGTATGGACAAAATGCTGAAAAGAAAGAATCAGGCACTGTATATATATACATACACACATACACAACATACATACATATATGTATATATGTGTAAATGTATATAGACAAAGTTCTATATATCTATCTCCCTATCCATTTCTGAACGTTCATTTATATATATCCCATCCAATGACTTCATGGCAAAAAAATGATATTTTGATCAGTACAAAACATGAAGGACGTTCAATTTCACAATCATTTTATGAATGAGCAATCCATAATTTAAGTGAAATGAATAACTACAAGCATCATTATTTCCTTAAATAGGCAGGTTACAAATGTAGGTTACAAATTTGAAGGATCAACTTACCAAACACAAGGATAAAGAGGGTGTTTAATGATACCACCCAAAAGACGTGTTCCAAGAACACGAGAGAACCATCCAATCCAAGGAGCTGTAAACAGAGAGGAGTTTCATTCAGGATTTGAACAACCAAATGAACTTATGTTCAATAAATATTTGATAAGGCATTAATCAAATTGACAGAATAAGTGATAGATAGACCCCAAGGAAGCTGTGGTGTATGGGATATACCCAAGGTGTTACGAGGCGAAGCCGAGTAACCCCAAGGGTATCCCATACACCACAGCTTCCAAGGAGTCTATGTGGCTTGTACCACAGTTGACTGCCTTCCACCAATCACAGGCCGAGAAAAGTATACCCTTGGGTAACACCTTTGGTTTTAGGCAGCTTAGAGAACAAAGACTTGAAAAGTGTGGGTTATGTCCTATAACCCTACACTTTTCGAGGCCTCTGATTGGTGGAAGGCAAGCAACTGTGGTACAATCATTTTTAGTAAATTATTTCTGAAAATAGTGTTAGTCTCAAGATATTTCCTTTTGTGTAACTGTGAAAGGGTTAATCAACATATTCATGCCTGTAGCAGCCAAAATCACCTGACAGTTTCAGTACTATCTCTCTAACAAAAGCAATACTGTAAAACTGGTAATGTTTGCGTGTAGTAAATATTGCGTTTTTTTCATTTTCTCTTTTATGCGTGTTTTAATTAATGCGATGCCACCAGAAGTCAGATATCTGAAAAAGAAGGGACAGATTTATGCGTGTTTTAATTATTGCGTCCTCATGCATTCGCATTAAAACGCAATAATTAAAATCACGCAATCATTACCAGTTTTACAGTATTTAGAAAATATTTGAAGGAGAAATGTTCGTCAGACCTCTATCTACAACTCGCCTTCAAATATTTTGCAAATGTATGCTACATTCCAAAGTTATTTTCAAAAGTATTAAAGGTAGGACTGGTATTGACTTGGTATTTTTAGGTTCGAGATTGGCATCACTATTATTATGATACCGATCCCAATTCCGAGCCTTAGCGTCGTTTTGGGAGTTGCTGGGATTTATTTACATCTATGCATCATCATCATACATTATTTACATCTACCACAATGATTTGATTTTCATTGAGGGTCTCATAATACAGATATGTATTTTTCCCCATGGCAATCTCATTTGAATGATAAGATAGAAGGTGCCACTTTAATTTTCAATTAAATCCTAATTCAGTTTCATATTATAGATATTTATATACATTTGAAGATTCTTTGTCAGGTGTTATAGGGCATATGGGTATTAGAGTTTTCAAATAATAATGATAACAACAATAATAATGATGATAATAATAATAATAATAATAATAATAATAATAATAATAATAATAATAATAATAATAATAATAATAATAATAATAATAATAATCTTTATTTCATGAAGTTAATACAGTAAAATACATGGTTAGGCTATTAATGAATAGAAAAATGTATATCTCACACATTTCAGTCTACATGGATGTAAATCCTTTTTCAAGGCATTGGCATTTCCATATTTTGGGGGAAAGTTCTCTGTAAGTGATAGTGAATATGCAATGAATGCCGGCAGCATACAAACGAATGTGACTCTTAAGCTTTATTCTCACATACTGCAAACACTAATTGCGTAATTGGTCGCCGGGGTGGGCCATTATCTGCCGGGTGTCCCGGAGTGAGAGCCGGTCTCCTGGAGTCAGTGTGCCGACACTACAATATAAACTTCCTGGTTGCCATAATTTATGGCGCACTTCAGAGGAGAGTGTCTCCTCGGCATTGCATGGACAGTCTGTGCTGGGGGTGGAGGCCGATGTGTTCCCAATGTCAGCTTGTTCGGGTGTTTGAGCTGAGAGGGCCATATTAATGGGAGTTTTATAGTTACTCTCCAGTGTTATGTACCATTTAGAAGTACTCATCTTAGGATCGAGTAGTATTGACATGCCATTGCCGGATCGAACAAAGGAGACTGCTTCGAATCACAGGTGTCCGGTCCGTCTCGATTCCAGCACTAATTAAAGGTCCAGACAACATTGGTCAGGTTGATCTCCAGGCATGAAATGGTTAGATGATAACAATGCTGACTTACCCTCTCCCATGTTAATTCCTCTGCTGCCCGGTCCCACTCAATAGGGTTCCAGTTATCATCTGAAAAACAATAAGGGCTTACATTATAATAGCAATTTGCAAGATTATATCTCGCAATTTAATGCAATATAATAGCTATATATAATAAAATATATATTGCAATATAATAGTTATATATAATTTAATATATATTGCAATGTGAAAGCGTTCATCTCTGTTTGATACTCTAAGAGTATTTCGCCATATCTTATTGGTAGTGACGCTGTACTTAAATAAACACAGAAACGTTATAAAACGCGGTAAATCACCCAGGGCGATCGCTAACATCGTGCCGCTCTCAGAACGGGACACGAGCGGAAGTCACACAGATGCAGATTACGCATGTGTGGGAGGTCAAGAGGTCATGAATCACCCCACGTGCTAACTGCCGACATGTCAAATGAGCACATTATTGGTTATGATGCAGAGATCAGCAGTTAAGGTGCTTCAGTACACGGGGGGGGGGGGGGGGGGGGGGGGGGGCACAATCTCTTTTCAATCGGCCGCAGACGAGGTGCAGCCGTCTCGACCGCAGACAGTCCATTTTCAAGCCAGGGCGCATTTTTTTAACACATTCATGCCAGTGAGCCTGAACATTGACCTGGTTATAACCTTGTGATCAGATCAATTGTAAAAATATTCAAAAGAGAACTGTTGGTCGAAAACTAATTACAACTGTATGAGAACCGTAAATAAATGAAATAATATTTCTTTTCCAAGCCCTATTATTGTACGGCCGAACCTAAGTTTATTTTGGTCACATATAACATCATTCTAATTTTTTAAACATTGAAATCTACTGCATCAAATAATTTGGAGTGGTTAAAAATCAAATACGAGAAGAGCGATTCAGGAGAAATGGTCTGTTGTGTGCGCATCCTAAGCAAATACTAGTAGGTCACTCGCAATGTCAAATAACCTGGAGTGTAATAGTCAAACAACATTTGGTTTACTGTTTCATAAAACGGACCCAAGTGACTGACAGTGGCAACACTAGATGGCAGCACCAACCTAATACACACGTGTGCTGTTTTGGAAATTTAAGATAAACAACAACTCGAAATTCCAGTTTTATTGACGTATGATGTATTTTACATCACTGTGCACAGGCATACCACAAAAGTGAATAGTGAGGTATTCGTTAACTTGAGTATGGAGTGATGTAGGGTGTCGTACGACAGGTCAGCTAATGCAAATGGCGACCGTATCAGTGATTATACTACACTTGGTCACTTCAGGCATGAATTGTATAGAGATGGCAGCATAATATTAGTTTATTTTGTGGTATGCCTCAAGGTATGGTTACACAAAAACCCGTAATTACCTTCAAAAATCTTAGTGATGCATAGTTAGCTCGTCAAATAAAAAGGTTTAGATGCTGTCATTTTCCCTTTATTTTGATCAATATTTTCTTTTGTTTTGCACTATCCAGAAGTTTAATGTCATGGTTTTCAGACATGTTGGGTGTCTACGTGCCCTGCACCTATGTATTATATGGACCCTCTGATATAATGCACAATAACGGACATATAAGCTACATTCTATGGATGTCGGATTACACTCTTTAAGCTCCCACTGAAGCACCTTAAAGGTAACATAAATATGAATCGGATCGAAGTACCATAATGGCAATATTTTTATCAATAATCGAAACGGTAAAAAATTCCTATCAATGACAGCCCTAGAAATATCAAAAAAAAATTGCCAATACAGGCATGAAAGTTGAAAAATAAAAACAGCATCTAGTGATTACCCAAGGCTCTCTTGAATTCTCCTGCTGCTAACTCAAACTTCCTAGTAGCCCAAAAATGTTCTGTTTGATATACACAACACCTTTAAGCAGCTTTTGAAAATATAATTGGGCTCCCTTGAAAAAAAACTTTATTTCGAGCCCTGTATAGGCATGAAAGTGTTAAGTGAAGTATATCTCACCTTGAGCGGCGTTGTTGGCTACGTTGCCGACCATATCATTCCCATCATCCTCTTCTGCATCTTCCACCTCGCCCGCATTCTCTCCTGCATTCTGATTGGCTGCGCCTCCAGCCGCCGCCCCCTGCGCACCATTGTTACCAGCATTGTTGGCCGGCTACAAACAGAATCGTCATTATCAAAATTAGACGATGATTTCCTTTATCATATTTCCCTTACATTTGAAGCTGAGGTGGTTTGATACGTATGCATATGATTTGGGATGGATACCTCTAAGACAGAAACGTATGGTACCAGTATCGGTACCAATGAAATGGGTCAGCATTTTAACGGTACTGTTACAGGTACTTTATTGCATTACTACCATATAAATTTTGTCGTAGATAGTAATGTTTAGGATCCTGGACAATCCCTAAAAAATAATAACTTTACAGTGGTTAGTATCGTTAAGAGTACCTTCAAGGTATGAAATTTTGAAACGATACTGGTACCAGTGCACACAGATTTATATGCTCCTAAATGTCAAACCCTGGACCAAAATCTACTCCTGCCAAAAAATGTTGAAGTCAAGCCCTGCCAGATGACAATTTTTAAAGGAACTCTTAATGGATAAATGAAGAATGAAGGTATGTCCTGACCTGCTGATTGAGAAGTTGGTTTTCTCCGTCGAGCCACTCGGGACCCCCGCCGTGAAGGATCTGTTCCCTTAGCCAGACAAGGCTGATGAAGGCACACAGCGTACATGTCACCACGAAGCAGCCTTGAAAACAGTCCGCCAAGATATTCTCCCTGAAAGCCAACACCGAGCATACATGAAAACACAAAATCATACAAGAAATTTGAGAATGGAATATACATGTTTATATTCATATTTGGTTGGGATTTATCGGTGTTTGACATCATATGGGGAGTTACACAGGCTAGCAAACAACATCCTGATTTTGCTAAGCAGCGACAACAGGGGCGTGTGTGCTATAAATAGACCAGGTTTTAACCAATACGTGCCCAGAGATCCATGAGAAAAGTTCGTAAAATGATACTTTTGAAAACAACTTCAGAAGAAACCAAAGGTCACAAAATATTCAAGGGCAAGTTTTTGGTTGAATTTATTATCATTATCAAGATTAAGATTTATCATTCTAATGTTCCACAAAAGACACTTTTATAAAAAAAAAATGTAGCCGCAAAACAGTCCAGCCTTTTTGAGGTGCTAGAGAGATGAATGCGTTATCCCATTCATGCAAATCACCCAAAAATCGCCTGACAATTTTTGGGGTATTTATTCTTTGATAAACCCATATTTTGGAAAATATTCGATGGAGAAATGTTCATCAGAATTCTGCAATTCTATTCAACACTACAGTAACCTACAACTCTCCTTAACCCTTTCGCTGCTGGTGAGTAAATTGGTCAAAAGAAAATGATGCTAAAGTTAGACTAAAACAGTGGCATGTTGGTACTCATCTGATAGTACTCAATGAGAGCTTTCAAATGAATACCAACATGATAGGGTTTAGTTTGTTTTCAAACATTTTTGCAGTCTTGTGCCTGGGGAAATAGTAGCCTCAGAATGGAAAGGGTTAAACTATGTTGTGGATTCATGTATCATTCCTAAACTAATTTCACAAGTATCATAAAACCTGACAACAGTTTCAGAAGAAATTACCGGGCAGGTATGGTTGAACCCGATGTCTACATCAACATGTGCAGTTCTCTATGTTTCTGTTAATAGCGGTCGAGCATTCTGCCACACCACAGACTACACAGTCACACAAAGTACATCCGACATCTTAGTAGTAGTAGTGACAACACCGATCATGCACACTTTGCACACGCCCCTTAGGGAGAGCGAACGAGAGGGGGCTATATATTGGACGTACGTTACGCACACTGACCACCCACCCACCCACACGGCAGAGACACCTCACGTACGGTATCTCTCGCACGGGCGGGTTTCACATCGAATCAAGTCCCACATCAAAAGTACAGACAGTTGTCTACTGAGAAAGAGATTTTCTCTCACCATTCATAGTTCTGGACAGAGGTCACATGGCTCCGAGGGGGCTGTGACTGGGCAGCAGCGACTGCGGCGGCGGCCGCCGCGGTGGGGCCGGCGGCGTCGGGAGATGGCACGTACGCCCCCGCCAGCACCCTCCACAGAGAGAGAACGATAATAGGATGATAGGAAACAACACTGTCAACCAACCACGCCAAACTTCTTGTTTTTGTTGACAAAGTTACATCTTTTATACTAGTTATTGTAAACGAATATCCCCTAAAGACCAATCTTCTCCCCTCTTCTGATTTTTTCACAAATTCACATATTTATGTAGTTTTTGTCACAGAAAATATCACCTTAAGACACAACCCCTCCCATTTCCCTTTTCCATGTTTCTTTCTTTTTTCCATGAACTCACAAAGTCACATCCCTAGAAGTTATTGTTTTTCATTGAACATCACTTGAAGATAACCCCCTCCCCTAACCCCCCCACCCCCCTTTCCATTTCTTTATTAAGTCGTATTCCTGGTTATTTCTTTCAAAGTATATCATCTGAAGACCACCTCTCCTACAATCTTTCTCCCCCCCCCCCTTCCTCTGTCCCTTATTTGCCCTGTGTATGCAGTAGATGACAAAGATAGAATATATAGAGAGATGACAAAGTTGCCATTGACTTGAGGTTTTTCAGTGTGTTCACTGGGTGCCTCAGTTTCCTCTTTACAATTAGCTAGTCACAGGTTGACCCCACTATGTCAGAAAAAGTGATGGTAAATGAAAGTCCGACACTGGCTAAAACAGAACTACTATCAGAACATTTTTTCCCTGAAATAACTAGGATGCAGCCATGTGATCCAGATGTATGAAGATTGATAAGAAAACATCTTCCCAGTAGAAAGGATGTTTACAGAAAAGCTTTCAGGGTTTGAGTGCCGTTAATGTAGAAAGGACATTTACAGAAGAGCTTAGGGCATACAAGCCACAGTAATAATAAAACTATTGATATTGCTTGATCAGGTAACTACCGAGACATGTAGCGAAGCCCTACATATTGAGTCATCCGCAAACAACTAAAACTTTTTCACCTTAAAAACTCTCTGAAAATATTCTCGAAGACAATAAAACGAAATTGCAAAATATTCGAGTTGCAATCTCATTTTTTTAGAGTCCTTATCTTTAGGACCTGCTGCAAAGTTTAAAACTACACGTCAACCAACTCCAGTTCTCTTAATGGTGAACAAATAACTTTAGTAGGTTTTAATGCCAAATTAAAATCCCACAAAATTTCAAAAGCAATCAATTATTTGATCGCATAGAATGAATTCTCAGTCTCGAAGGCTTGTGCTGATGCATATGTTAGCACAGATACAGAAAATGGTATCATGATTACTAAGATAATCTCTTTTTGATTTTTATCTCGTTTCTGCTTTCAGGCCAGGGCGTAATACCAATATACAGTGTCAGTTAACTCACAGTGCTGGGGGAATGTGAGAAAGTTGCAAGTGACTTGGGTTAGGCGGTGGTTTCCCCTGCGTAAGCCAATTTCCTCCTCCATACACAAATGGCTAGTCATGAATAAGCCTCAATATGGCAGAGAACATGGCAATAAACAAAATTGCAACAAAAATTGCTTCACGGTGCTGCATCGTGCCATAGTGGTTTTCGTGAAAGTGTTCACAACAGGCTATGTATATATGATTCAAAAACAAATAAATGAATTTTGAAATATCTATAGGCTGAATAGGCACATAGAAATTATATGCCTATAAAATGTTGTTTTTTTTGCAAAAAATAACAATTACTTCCTGAAAATATGACACACTTACAAAAATGTTGAAAATCATAGTGGTCTTTGAAAGACTTCAAGATAATTGGATGTAATTTCTTTTTCTTGTAGAATTAATTTTCCTTGGAATGATATTGAATTAATAAAAAATGTGTCATTAACTGTCATGTCAAATTGGTTATCTTAATTTCTTGGAGACTACAATAACTATTTCTATTTTCTCAAAAAAAAAAATACAGTGCTTTCATACTGCCTTACATTCACCAAAAACTATGTTTAAAATATCATTATTGTGGTTAACACAAAAAATGTAATCAAATTGAACAGTATGGATGATATTGAATGCAGGGTGCTAGAAAATAACTATTCTCTGACTGACAGTACCTGGCAATGATTTGTTCTAGCACTTATTATTTCAGTTAAGCCAATTCATGGCATTCGGATCTAAGATAATTTCAAAAAGTATTTTGCTATAAAGCATGGATTCACAAAATAGATGAAAGAGGGTTGTAGGTTGAGTTCTGGTCAACATTTCTCCATCAAATACTTTCTGCAATACCCTTTTACTGGGAAGATATTTCTAAAATAGCCAAGCCTTTTTTGGTTGAATAGGCATGAATGGCTTTTATCTTTCATGAAGAAACAGATACATCCTGCCTTATATTTATATATATATATATATATATATATATATATATATATATATATATATATATATATATATATATATATATATATATATATAATATATATATATATATATATATATATATATATATATATATATATATATATATATATATATATATATATATATATATATATATATATATATATATATATATATATATATATATATATATACTAATCCAGACACCTTTCATGGAATCTCTAAGCACCAATGGGTAAAAATTCCTTAAGTAATAAGCTTCAAAGGGGATATAAATATTTGATCTGAATATCTTAGAAATATTGATTCTAGTTTGAGATATCAGTTTTTAGCCTGGGCCGGGGAACTGGGGAGTATCTGGGTAAATATCAGTTTTTCTAAGTAATATTTCGATATATAATCATAAAGATATACTCAAAAAACATAAACCCTTATGCTGCTGGTGCCTTATTTGGCCAATACAAAAGGATGCAAAAAACCTGAAAAATGATTGAAACCCTGGCATAGGGGTACTCAACTGAGAGTAAGCGGTGAGAGCTGTCACCAACATGACAGGGTTAAGATGGTTTTCAATAATCTTTGCGTCCTTGTGCTTTGGACCTAAGTAGCCTCAGCATTGGAAGGGTTAAAAATGTCAGTTTCAAGTGAAATGGTGTGTAACTTACGTTGAGAGCATATCTAGCGGCAGCGTTAACAGTGAGCTGACAGAACCCGTGAACAAGCATCTGTAAATGCGACCTACAACAGAAACAACATGCAAAATAAACAAAATTGTGATGAGTTCTAAAAGACTGAACATATATAATCTCATGACAGTGCATAGGTACCAGTTGAGGTTCCATTGCGGATGTATTCCTTGATTAAATGTATAGAGGGAAAACAGTCATAGTATCAGTAGTCAGGGACTTGGCCAGGACCTGTATAGAGGGAAAACAGTCATAGTATCAGTAGTCAGGGACTTGGCCAGGACCTGTATAGAGGGAAAACAGTCATAGTATCAGTAGTCAGGGACTTGGCCAGGACCTGTATAGAGGGAAAACAGTCATAGTATCAGTAGTCAGGGACTTGGCCAGGACCTGTATAGAGGGAAAACAGTCATAGTATCAGTAGTCAGGGACTTGGCCAGGACCTGTATAGAGGGAAAACAGTCATAGTATCAGTAGTCAGGGACTTGGCCAGGACCTGTATAGAGGGAAAACAGTCATAGTATCAGTAGTCAGGGACTTGGCCAGGACCTGTATAGAGGGAAAACAGTCATAGTATCAGTAGTCAGGGACTTGGCCAGGACCTGTATAGAGGTAAAACAGTCATAGTATCAGTAGTCAGGGACTTGGCCAGGACCTGTATAGAGGTAAAACAGTCATAGTATCAGTAGTCAGGGACTTGGCCAGGACCTGTATAGAGGGAAAACAGTCATAGTATCAGTAGTCAGGGACTTGGCCAGGACCTGTATAGAGGGAAAACAGTCATAGTATCAGTAGTCAGGGACTTGGCCAGGACCTGTATAGAGGGAAAACAGTCATAGTATCAGTAGTCAGGGACTTGGCCACGACCTGTTGAAGAATTTTCATTTAGGATTTAAGGGGGCAATAACCAAATCTTTTCCTAACAAACCATCTTCTACAACATGGCTGAAGTGTTAATTGCCCTCCTTCACACAAAAGACTATTTAAGGTAGATGGTATTTAAGGATTTGAAGTGGCTAAGTAGCTAAATTTGGATGGGCAGAAACTTTGTGATAGCTGTCTAAGACATGGATTTTTGTACTCCTGGCTAAGACTCTGTTGGTAGTTGAGACAAAACAAGCGGTATTTTTTTCAAAAACTGTACTTTATAAAATGTATTTCATGGATAGTGATGTCTAGCAATAATGCTCAAGTCCATAGCTACTCAATCTTAAATGGCGGGGTTCTGAAAGTTTCTAAAGGTAATCACAAACAGAAGATAGTTTTGGGCTTTATATTCATGCCCCTATTTGTTTGTGACTTCCCAAACTCATCCCAGCTGAATCACCAATATTATGCTCCAGGAAATTCTTATAAAACAGTGTAAGAGAGATCACTAACATTTGTTCATTATAAAATTACCATAAATATTCACCCACTCACTAAGTATTGTACATGGGGTGAAATAAACATAAATAAATCTATGAATAAATTTATTAAAAATATTGGCGATTGATTAAGCCATAATATTCCAATTAACCCAACAAGGTACTCCGGTTTCCTCCACCAGTTACAACTTGCTAGTCACGACGCAATACTAGTGATAGGAATCGGCTCTGATTTTCATGATCAATCATCGGTTGGGTGCAACCGATCGATGATCGATCATAATCAGTTGCATGCGCTTTCATCCCAGAAGCACTTATTGGCTATTTCCGCTGTTATGTAAGTAATATTTCGGACATTTTCTGGTACTGTTTTTGGCAAAATACATCCATGAAGATGTGTCAAAACACATCCTTTTTGCTATTTATTTCGATCATAATCGATGCCAAATTTTGGGATCGATTAATCGAAATCGAAACCGATTTGATCCAATGATTGATTATAATCGATCATCGGATTATCACTAATCAATATTGCAGAAGAGTGACAAAAAAAGAAAAATTCCCAATTATCAATATTGCGTATTAGCTTACATGCTGTGAGAGGTACCACGCCCAGCCAGGCGAAGGCCACGAGTGTGTAGTGAAACCAGTAACGAACGGCGCGCCCGATGCTCTTCAGTAAGCCACTGATGATGTCCTTGATGGGCAACCTCTTGGGCATATCAGGCGAGTAAACTGAAACGGCAATACAGTAAAAACATCAGGAAATATAGGGATTGAATAAACTACTGTAAAACAAAAACAACAACACAATGAAATTCACCAACAGGGATGGGGATCGTTAATTTTTAAGAAGGTTGGATTCAACATCAATGTTTTAAATAACTGTAATCTGTTATTAAAAGCATTTGTCCTTCAAATCTTTCCTATGTACAGGATTATTTTATAAATAATGTATCTCAAATATAGAGAGGCCTTTTTCTGGCAATATGGGCATGAATGGTTTTGCAATATATTTATATATTTGCTTGGAATAAAAGTTTTACAGTAATGACAATTCAACTTGAAACATGACTGTTTACTCTACTTATGGTATTGAATTTCCCACCACTAAAATTTGACAGAAAATGCTAAAATAAGATGTAAAACATATATATATATATATATATATATATATATATATATATATATATATATATTTGTGCATTAATATATACTGTCACTTACTAGGTGTAAAGGAGAAGCGATATTTGCATAATTCACAATACTCCTTCCGACTGTACTTGAGCCATTGTACCAAGCTGAAAAGATAAGAAAACACAACTCTAGAAGCAAAAATAAAACCTTCATATAAGGTTCCGACATACTTGCATGACACAAAGTTTAAGTGAATTGAATGTTTGATGGGTACATTAAGTAGAATATTCTAAAAATCACTGTTTGACTAGAGAAAATTTAAACAAATTGCAGAAAATCATCAATTTAACTTTAAAAATAGAAAATCTATTGTAAAAAGTTCTTTACATAGCATTTCTCAATGAGGAGCTGAACTTCTACCACCATGTGGCTAAAAGGTGTAAAACTTCCTCATCTTCCTCATGTCAAAAATATCATTCCTCTACCATGCTTGTTTAAGAACCTCTATCAATGATGCTGTTCACTAGAAATCTTTAGAATTTCAGAAAATATACATTTTGAAATACAAGAACTTTCAGAATATATACAGGATAAAGAGGAAAGAAATAAGAGCCTCTAGATTGTTTTATTTGAAGATGACTTTCAGAAATTGACTACTTATAAGTTTTCCTGTAAAAACAAAACAAAAATGTTAATATGTCAGATTATCGGAGCACACTAAAATAGGTTAGACCTTCCCAGGGACTCCTAGATATTGCTGTGGGCCCAGGGTCTTAGCCAATATTTCAAAAATGCCTGTCCAAAACAGCCATTTCAAAATATTTGCCCGTCCAGATTTAGCTACTTGTCTACTTCAAATCCTTATACCAGCTACAATTAATAGCTTAGTGTGTCAAAAAGGGCAATTTACACTTCAGCTATGACCTAGAAGATGGTCTGTTAGGAAAATATTTGGTTATTACACCCTAAAATTCAAAATTGAAAAATCATCATAGGAAATTTTGCCTGTCCAAACAGGAGGTTTTTTAGAAAACTACCTGTCCAAAAGACAGGTAGGACGGGTCCTGGCTAAGTCCCTGTGTGGGCCCCTAGCCTGAGTCAAACCCTGTCTGGATCTTCAAATGAAGTGTTATCTAGAAATCCTTTGAAGAATATAAGAAAAAGAAGCAAGGAAAAGCCTTACCAATCTTGATGTATGTATCGTATACTCCCGGTGCAGACACAGGGATGGAACAACGGCTTGTCAGGAGCAGCTTCCGAGCGACACACTCGGCAGATGTCTACAACACACAAACAATACACTCAAATAGGGCCAACTTAACAACTACCAATCTTAAACCTTATGCTGCTGGTGGCTAATTTGGCCAACTCAAAATGATGCAAAAATCTAAATAAAAAAATGACTGAAACCCTGGCACATGGGTACTCATCTGCAAGTACTCAGCGAGAGCTTTCCAATGAATACCAACACGACAGGGTTTTAGATGGTTCTCAAAAACTTTTGCGCTCTGTGCTCTGGACGAGAGTAGCCTCAGCATTGGAATGGGTAAATCCTTCTGATGCTGAGGTTACTTTCATTCAATGCGCAAGAATGAAAAAACTTATGAAGGTCATCAAAACCACGCCCTGTGGGTATTCATTGGAAGGCTCTCGCCGAGTATGAGTAGATGAGTGCTCATGTGCCAGGGTTTGTCATTTCCCAGCTTTTTGTTTTCATTAAATGTGGACTAAATTAGCCATCAGCAGTGAAAGGGTTAATAACAACTAATTAATCTTATCTAATAATCCAATCTTAACCAAGGTCTTAGCTAGGGTCTAGAAACTGGGTGAACAAAATTGGCAATAGTTTAATGTTTGGCAACCTATTTTCCAGTGGAGACCATAATATATCCTGAGAACATAAACATGTATTCATATATTGAAAAAGAGAAACACTTTTCTGTGTTTTAATGAATGGGCTCCTGCAAATTTAACTATTTTTTTGCTCTCATTGAAGTTTGTACAACTGGATTTTTTCTTCATCTGTATATTTTGAACCATCAAAACCTTAATTTTCACCAAGGGCCAAATTAACCGAGATAAGTTGATCACTTTGATGTAACCTGAAATGGTTGGATCTAAGATCAGAGTGGATTTTACAATATCTTATACAATCACAAAGACACTATCTTATACAATCATAAGGACATTTATTTAAATCCTGGCTAGGCCCCTGTGTGTTTTCATATTTGATTATGCACCACTGACACAGTCTCACTGGCAAACTGAAAGTCTGCTTATGGGACTAATGGGAGAATATTAATAAGTTTTCTGGATTTGACGTCATATGGCAAAACATGGTGGCTTTCTACATACAGGTGAACTCGGCTACGCCGGACCACTGTAAGGCAGACTTTTTGCTATGAAGGACGATATACTTGGTCCCAGTCCCATGCACATCAAGTTCATGTAATGGACCATGCATATGCCAGATTCCGTATGCCGGAACTCGGCTACCACTAGTGATGGGAATGGTCCCAAAATTTTAGCTTCGAGTCCTCTCGAGCTTGATTTATAATTACGTATTACGCCATTTTCTGGTGCACCAAGTCTCAATGCCGTGGTACACCGTATGCGTGCCTGACATGTGCCCGCGTATGCTGCGGCGCAATTTTGTTTTAAATCGCCCGCCTTAAGGTCTTGTCTTTCCACGGCAAAACAAGGCGGCGGAAAGACAAGAAACAACACATGACAAGGTAGGGATACGTTTTATTACGTTTATTTCTGGGGGGAAATGATATTCTTGCTGGTTTTGGCCGCCAAAGTCAGCGTGTGAAGATAGTTTCCACACGCCACCGGCTGCCATTCATCACCTGTTCTACAGGTAACAGAGCTCTTTTTTTTTCGAGCGTGTAAAATGAGAGTCGAGCGCTCGAAATCTCGGGAGGAACTAGCGAATGTTTGAGCTTCGGAGCGCTCGACTCACCACTAGATACCACAGACCAATATCACGGCACACACGATGCTATTTACTATGTAATTAGCATTGTGTACAGACAAACACGTGTCTAGCAGTCGGCTTATTCCCCCCAGACTAAGACATGTGCTGAGTTACGTTCGGCCAGACAGCACTCAGTTCGCACTCTCTGGTATTTCTCAGCAGACAAATACATGTATAATAAAATTCCAGCCAGGCATTTTCTTTTGCTGTTTTGACTTTTATATATATCAAATGAGGTCCCCAATGCAATAACATACACACTTCCATATGACGGACTGAGTCTGTCATATGCATATGACAGATTTTGCATATGACGGACCAAATTTCCTGGTCCCACTGAGTCTGTCACATCCAAGTTCACCTGTAGTAGAATGAGCAAATCAGGTACCTGCTACATGGCCATAGCAAAGAAATACTACCAAATACATAATATCAACATTAACAACCTAGAGTACAGGCTAATAAAAGTGTCACATTTTATCATATTTTTTTTTTTATCTATGATGAACTTTGATCAAAACATTGACTACTATATGTGAAATATATATTTGAAGTGTACTGTGAATAAGTTTCATACGCAGGTGTGACAACTAGACTAGTCCAAAGAATTCAGACTTTAGACTCAAGAATTTCGATCTGACAGGCAAAAGTGCAAGGTGAAATCGATTATAAGTCTCATTTCACTATTCACCCACATAGTTTTCAAAACAGAAACAGAGAAAAGATATCTGGACAAAGTTGCAGAATTTCCACATTTCTTATGGTGTGATTGAAATCCTTATTTGTTCTGTTCAGTCAGGCACTGACAAAAGTACTAGCCTGCTTGCCCCGGCAAGTGGATTTTTGAAAAAAGGGCTTTTGGGCAAGTACATTTTAGATTTCACTTGCCCGAATGGGCAAGCTGATTTTCTGAACACTTAACATCTTTTTTTATAGTGAATGGCCCAAATACCCAGAAATATGCAAACAATGCAACACAACTGAAAAGAAGTTGGTTTTCAAATCTTGATAAACAATATCCATGATAAACAAAACATGCCTTTCTTGCATGTGTTATTACTTATTTCGGGCAAGTCAAAAATTATTTCGGGCAAGTGAAAATCATGAACAACTTGCCCGGCATGGCAAGTTAGTTCTGAAAATTATGTTGGTGCTTGTCAGTTATCCTCTTTAGTTTGCTTTCTCAAAAACACTCAATACAAAATGATATGTGGTGAGGATTTGTGATTTTTATAATAAACTATATCCGTTGTAATACTTATAACCCTCATAGAAAATGTGTACACAAATGCAATGGAGTGAATACACAATCATCAATATGTGAAAAGTTACAAATACCTATATTGAAGAAGATTAGGCCTACACTATCTATCCTATAGGCCCTATCTAAGGGCCTCAAGTACCATGCAGGCTTTGTTATTATTTTCTGTACATTGATTTTTTTAAAGGATAGGTTGCAAGTTGTTGTTTTTGTTTGTTTTTGTTCTGGTCCAATGATATGAATTTTCTCACAAAGTTCAAAAAATAAATTATTCCTCCTTACAAATAAGTCATATTTCGAGGTTGGATTGAACCTGTTCAGCCCCTTTCCATTTTCTTTTGTGGTCCACTTACCCAATCACATTTAATTACTCATTTCTAGGCTCACTCACTTCCAATGGTGGTAAGATTTATGAATATTTTATTGCGACAACTTGCTATCATTCCATTCCATTTTTATATTCCATCATTTAATATCCAACTCCAGGGCCTTAACCAAGATTTAGAAACTGTGCACCAAAAATTGGCAATTGTAAAACTTTGGGGCATCCTCTTTTTCATGGTAGACCACAAAATATTTAGATTACAAGTTTACAACCATAACCACGTGTACGGACATGATTGGGAGGTGTTTCTAACTATAAATATGAGTGCCTATAAATATGAGTTTCTTACTGCAAGTGAGCTATTTTAAATGAGCTCTTAGAACTCTAACCTTGGTGGAGGCCAATACAGATAGCATATAGCCGAAAACATTGGCTGACCTGTGCACAATAGTTGCTGGAACTAACATGTTATGTGCTTATATTATTTTATCACAGCTATAGCCTTAAGGTCCTTCAGTACAGCATAGTGGCGCCACTGGTCTCTTCAATCGGCTGCAGATGGGGTGCAGCCGTCCTGACCGCAGACACCCCAATCTCAAGCAAGGGCGCGTTTTTTTCAACCTTGACCACATTCATGCCTGTGATCCCAAACATTGACCTGGTTAATTAAGGCATTCTCCTGTGTTCCGAGTTATTTCAAAAATAGCCAAAAGTGAACTGTTGGTCGAAAACCAATTAAAAATCAAAGAACGTCTCCTTTGCAAGCCCTATTAATGCACGACTGAAATTAAGTTTATTTTGGTCACAGGCAATTTCAATCTTAATTTCTATACAAATATATGTATATTTTCTATGTATCCAAATATATTACAGCAAAGGAATTTTGAGTGGTTGAAAATGAAATACTACAGAAACTTTCTGCGATGTGCGCATAACAGACAGACACACCACTAGCAATCAAGAACTACCATTCTCCGCTCTACAAGAACCAACCCTTGGTTTACTGCATAGAAAATAAGGTCCAGTGATTTGCCGTAACACCACTAGATGGCAGTACCAATTTAATTCACGAGTATGCCGTTTTGCGAATTTCAGATAAACAACAACTCGAAATTCAAGTTTTATTGGCGTTATATGTACCTTGTATTACTGCGCACAGGCATACCACAATCGTAATTAATGAGACAGTTGCTAACTCGAGTGTGGGGCCATGAAACCCGTCCAGCGACAATGCAAATGGCGACCGAGTGAGTATTTTGGTACACATGATAACTTCAGGCATAAACTGTATAGAGTTGGCAGCATGATATGAGTTTTTTTTGCGGTAAGCCTGTGGGTATGGTTACAAACAAACCCATATTGGACTTCAAAAACCTTACTGTTGCATAATTTGGTCAGCAAATCTAAACGTTTGGATGTTGTAATTTTCCTTTTATTTTGATCAATATTTTCGTTTGTTTTGCACTATCCAGCAGTTTAATGTTATGGTTTCCATGCAGGTTGGGTGTCCTCGTGCTCTGCACCTATGCATTATATAGACCCTCTGATATGATGGGCATACAGCCTGATACAGGCTGTATTCTAGGGAAGTCGGTTAACACTCTTTAAGCCCCTACTGAAGCACCTTAAGAGTTAAAGTCTGTCTGATTGAGTTTGGCAATCACTTTTGCCACTTTTTTGTGACAAAACGTTTGAGTTTGCCATCCAAATTTGGCATACCTCTTTGAAGCACTACTACGTGTATACATACGTGTACAAACATACTTTTTGTCCCAGCTCCGCAAAATGTTGATTTTGCTATTGTAAAATGTGCACATTGCCGACACTACGATCTCGCGTGTTTGTCTGTTGCGAACAATACAAACACGCGAGATTGTATTGTTGGCAATGGACACATTTTACAATGGGACCCAATGAGCAAAATCAACATTTTGCGGAGTTGAGACAAAAAATATGTTTATACATACACGTATAATGCTCCTAATATGTTTGCCAAGTTTGGATGGAAAACTTGAACGTTTTGTCACAAAAAGTGGCAAAAGTGATTGCCAAACTCAAGTCAGACAGACTATAATATTAAACAGGTCCGGTTAGATACCCCGATCGGGAGAAATCTCCCGGTCGGGATATTTCTCCCGATCGGGGTACATTGTCAATTATTGAGACGTGGCCACAAGACACTAATTACTTAAAGATTGAGCACTTCAGCCGCCTGTTGGCTACTGAGCTGGTATTTCCTTAACTCCCAGACGTCTGGGCAGCCTTAAGCTTACTCAATATATTTCCCAGCAGGCCATTGACTCTGTTAACACGTGCATTGCGGGGACACCCTGACAGGAAAATTTCAATAAAATCAGTCTCGGACATGGGATTCTGCTTAAAGTCCGGAATCCCATGTAGTTAATAAAGATATTATTAACTTCCATTTCCGATTTTTATTTTGGATGAGTGCTTTTCGGAAGGTCAACAGTAAAAGTTGACCTTCCCATTAAGATTGAATACTATACCCCGAATGGGATACTTATCCCTAACAGGAAAAAACGTGGTTTGAGAAAAGTATCCCGAACGGGGTACCCAAATGATATCACATGATGTGAACTCTTCAGAAGGGAGCCTCGGTAAAGATTATTGAGCTGGAGAATCATCCCGATCGGGAGATTTCTTGGTACAATGTATCCCGATTGGGAGAATTATCCTGATTGGGAGATTTCACCCTATCGGGTTATCTAACCGGACCTGTTAAAGATTGGTCAATTATCTTTATGTGGGCATCAAACAACATTATGCAAAAAAGTATGTCTATTTGACTTTTTCTGACGACTGTTTGGGAAAATATTTCACACAATAATTATTGTAAGATGTCTTATTATGACTTACTGTATGGTGTTTAGATCTAAATTTTACTGAAAGTGAAAACATAAGATATACCACTTAACTAAACCAGAAACTGCACTTCCTAAGTAAGATTATGTCGCCATTAAGCAATTATCTCAAATTAGAAAGGCATCATACAAATAAAATGTAAACTTATGTTTGCTTGTTCAGCAGCTAACATAAGCAGTTAATTCGAAATCATTGCACTGCGTACATAAAACCTTTTAAGAGCAATACGTACCTGACTGGCCGTCCTCCATCTTGACTTGAGATATATTATGGGATGTTTTGTTGTCGTAAATTCATCCGCCGAAATATTTCAATATTTATTCACAATATTCACTATAACCACATTGTTACAATAAGATGAAATGATTGTTGAACAATGTATCAAAATGTAGCACTTAATCGAAAACAGGATGATAATTTTACGACAACAATAAAGAGTACCGACTGCGTCGTTTTTCGGCAAAACCCAAACAAATGAAATGATGTGTTTCTAGGTGCCCAGCTGAAGTGAAATTCTCATACTTTCAGGCCGGTTTCTTTGATGTCCAGCAATCGGCAATGACCGAAGTTGATCCAATAAGTACAGATATTTGTCAAAATGAAATAGAGAAGTTCGAATCCACTGACCAAAATCAGAATTCTGTTTGGGAACATGAGGATTTGGCTCAGGTAAAACATAAATCAAAATCATACTCAAAGCTTAGATGAATAAAAATAAGTGGATTTGAAACCAGCCGGTCAACCTGAAAAGGCTGGATGCGGCGAATAGCCAAAAAGTTGCGTCCTGCGCATGTTCGCGTGCAGATTTCTCTGTAATGTAAATTATACGAGAGCCCTCATTGCACATGGTCTTCGTCTCCTATACTATATAGTCTGTCTGACTCGAGTTTGGCAACTGCCTTTTCCATTTTTTAGTGACAAAATGTTCGAGTTTGCCATCCAAACTTGGCAAACCTCTTTGGAGCAATAATAT
This sequence comes from Maea johnstoni, assembly GCA_963942565.1. NCBI lineage: Eukaryota > Metazoa > Annelida > Polychaeta > Spionida > Magelonidae > Maea > Maea johnstoni. Next base: position 3,059,234 of record OZ012688.1, on the reverse strand, counting down.
ACATGTATGTACAAACATACTTTCTGTATCAACTGTGCAAAATGTTGATTTTGCTCATAAGTTCCCATGGTAAAATTTGCCCACATTTGTATTGTTGGCAATGGGCAAATTTTACAATGGGACTAGAGTGACGTCACACATAGGCCAGATTCGAGACACCTGTCATAGCCAGGCCTTCACTATAGTGCACATACTATGTGCTATGTAGTAATTGGTCTCTCGCTACATATCCACTCTTTTATTCATCTAAGATCAAAGGCAATGAAAAAAATGATTGCAATGATAACAAACACACCTCCACTGTTCTGAAACAAAATCATTCAAAATCTGATTTATTCCCCACTAACTTGCCTGGTTATGCACCAGTAAATTGTATCATTGGAGTTGGATGGCAGGGAACAGCAGGGTGCAACATAGGTTGCAAGACATTATTTTGTGAACAGGGCAAGCTGCCTCTCAAGTTGACTTGCCCTGCCTGCACTTCCACTTGCCCGCCACTATTTTAAACAAAGAAGAGATTGGACTTTGCCCAAAACATTACTTGCCAAGCGGGGCAAGTCAGGGTCTTGTTCAGCTTGCCCCATTGCCGTTTTTTGCCGAATTCACTTGCAACTTGCAATGAGGCCAGTGGTTATGTTGCATGCTGAACAGCTAGTTGGGCATGACAGAGCTAGTTCACAAAGTAGCTCAGTTGGTTAGGTGTCAAGACTAGTAATTAGTAGGTTGCTGGTTTAATTCCACGCCGAGGCACTTTCGTCTGTTCTTTGGCAAGACAGTTCATCCCATATTGCTTCAGTCTACCCAACTGCAAAATGGGTACCTAGCATTAATAAGGGAGTGCTTAGAGCTTGTGCGCTATATGCTGCCAACTGCTCTGGAATATCCCTCGGGGGATTGAAATGGTTTCTGTGTGTACAGGCCTGCTAGGGGAGGAATGTCATGTGAGCGCTTCGGTGGACACAAGAATAAACCAAATACCTTCAATTAACTAAAAAAAAGTGTAGCCCCAGGGGGTGGGGACAGTTCCAACTAGTGCAGGTGTCCATAGCCCAGGCTTGATTTCTGATGTGATGACTTGAACTTGAACTGTCCTTCTGACAGACATAAATGCTTAAATTATTGATAGTCAAGTGGTTCCAGAATGTTCCCCAAGGGGTCGGGATAAGTGTCAAAAAGTCGGTTCCAAGGGGTCAGGAAGAAATGGGGATAGTGCAAGAATTCTTGCACTATATCCAACCCTAGTGGAGATCCCATTGTATTAAGCCACTGATAGGCTTTTACAATTCTTGCATATATACTAATTGGCGCATGGTTGTTCCTTTAACCCTTCTGATGTTGAGATAACTTTCGTCTACACAGGTAAAAGTTGACGGGTCCAAACGGGTCCGTGACGGGTCCAAACGGGTCTGTAACGGGCCCGTTTTTCGATCCCTCAATATATCGACATTTCACGGCTTGTAAACCCGTAATGGTCCCATTATTTTTATCATAACGGGCCGTTATAACGAGCCCGTTACGGGCCCGTATTAACAGGTTCTGAGCCCGTAACGAGCAATATAACGGGCCTATAAATTTTTACCTGTGTAATGCAGAAGAATACAAAAAAATATGAAAATCATTGGAATCAAGTCATGGGTATTCATAGGAAAGCTCTCATTGAGTACTATCAGATGAGTACCCATGTGCCAGGGTTTCAGTCATTTCCCAGCTTTTTGTCATTATTTCACAAAGTTAGCCACCAGCAAGGGTTAAAACAGCAGAAAGATACTGAGGAATTGAAGGTAGAGCCGTCCTCAGTTTTGAGCATGATGCAATCATGCCATTAAAAGGTCCCCAATAGAGTGTTGCCTTGTGAAGTGTTGGCCAACTACTGGTTAGTAGTGCAGAAAGGTCAACCATGAGCCTTGAGCTCATAAATGGGCCTATTGTTGGGGTTGAATTTTTAACATTTCTGCAATTACCCAGGATGGTTTGGCCAACCCATCACACTTCATTCTTATTGACTTCTATTACAACATGCCTTTTCTGATTAAACTGTTATTTAGCAGAGAAATACATCCCCTTGATCCGCAACCCTATAGGCACAGCATGGTATGTGCGCCTCGGGTTACGCGGTGTAGCCTGGGGAAGTATTGGTCACGTGATTGGTTTCGCAGCAATTTCAGTCTGACCCAGGGCCTGTGAAACCAGCAGGCAGCCAATCCTGGGGTACACATGTTATCTATGACTCATAGTGGTGTGAGGCAGCGAAATTTGATGACGCATGCACAGTGCCCACTCCCTGTCTACTACTCCCAGTATTTAGTAAGCAGAAAACAGCTTCAATGTGTGTGTGTGTGTGTGTGTATATATATATATATATATATATATATATATATATATATATATATATATATATATATATATATATATATATATATATATATATATATATGTGTATATATATATATATATATATATATATATATATATATATATATATATATATATAATATAATTATATAATTATATACAATACCTGAGAGTAGTAGACAGGGAGTGGGCACTGTGCATGCATCATCAAATTTCGCTGCCTCTCACTATGAGTCATAGATAACCTGTGTACCCCAGGATTGGCTGACTGGCTGACCCCATCTTCTTGGCAACCTATCTGACCTAGATAGGATGACATCTCAGTGAGTGGCCTCAACCTCAACTTCAACCTGCTGTAATTCGGGAACCGCTCGGGTTACAGCAATAAAATTTAGATATTCTGAAAGCTGAGATTCTAAGGATTACAAACATGCCATTATTATTATTGTATGATAATCAAAAACGCGCTGACGAAACAATGAGACCAGAGAAATACATACTTGTTCAAGTACAGGAAGCTAGCCAGCCTCTTTCTGAAAAAGATCACGTGACCAATACTTCCCCAGGCTACAGCGCGTAACCCGAGGCGCACATACCCTAGGTACTAGCATGATGTGCTATGGGGTTGCGGATCAAGGGGATGTATTTCTCTGATATATACATATATATATAATATATATATATATATATATATATATATATATATATATAATATATATATATATATATATATATATATATATATATGTATATATATATATATGTATATATATATATATATATATATATATATATATATATATATATATATATATATATATATATATATATATATATATATATATACTTAGGTACTATCTTTTGATACGCAGCTAGTTATCTAAGACTGTATGATCCAAAGCTGATTAGAATTAGATACCTACAAATCTGATCCATTCTCTTATGAATTTTACATATAGCATAGCAGGTATGCTTTCATTGCATGGCAGTTGTTGCCTGGTCATGGTGTTTCCCTATCCTGTATGATTTAATTAGCGATGGTACAAGTAAATGGCTGCATTACCATTCATGATAGATAACCCATGAGCTGAAACGAGTGATGCTTGATGCTTATAATTGGCTGTGCATGCGTCTGCATAACTTCAGCTGTTATTAGGGGTTGACTCTTAGAAGCATTTAATTGTGTTGCCCTTAACTTAGAAAATGTCAGGCAAAAATAAATCATAAGGTATTTTAGGGCCCAGGAGTAAGAGAAAATATCTAGGAAAATGCTGGGATGTTTTGCAACTTCAGATTGTCATTTTTGCTTAACCTGTTCATGCCCAGATTTCACCTAGGTCAATATTGATTTTAGAAACTAACTTCTAAACATGCTTGTGGAATATTTGAGAGAGATAGTTGTAAGTGAAGTACTGGGTAACATTTCTTCTTCAAATATCTCTAAAAGATGCTTTTGTCAGAGAGCTCAGGATATCAATGACATGAGACTGTCTGGGGCGCTTCATGCATGAATGGATTAGTATATGCACAAAGGCGTATGCTGTTACAAGCTTGAATTTCAAAGTGACTTGTTTTCAGTATAATTAGCTTAGTTAGTGGTGTTTACATAGTTGCCTAGGAAACGTAATCAGGATAAGCAAATGATTAATTTCTTTGTGCTTGATTAATGAGTTTAATCAATAGAGCTTAGGACATCATTGAGACAGAGACACCATGTGCTGTATATAAAGCTGTTCAGACAAATAGCCCTCAGTAGGTCTGTAGACTTTCTGGATTTACACGGTTATATCCTATACTGTGTAGTTATTTGAGAACAAATGTGGCTGAAGACATTCACTGGATATTGTTAACACGTTGCAGCAGCAATTCATTTGAGAACAAATGTGTTTCAAATTATTCACTGGATATTGTTACTTTAGTGTATAGTAGCAATATAATGCTCTAAGCTAAGACCTCATATTTACATGGATTGGAAATCTAAGCTCGGGAGAAATATGATGGTCACTGAATGATAGCTAGGGGAAATTAAAAGACTGTTCTAAAGAGGACCAGGGTTGGCCCCCAGCCAATGGATAGTAAGAAGCACTCAAGAGGGAGCCATTATCTTCATGTTGCCGGTCTAACTGTTGGAACTCTGGATTGGATAAATCCAAGCCTGACAGAAATATGACCGTTATAGAAAGCTAGGGGAAAGAGATCAACAATAACTTTCAAAATCTAATACGAAAATAACTTCACTCTTGATTTACCAGGGAACAGATAAGGTCAAACTTTAACTTTCTTCAGGGCCTCTCATGAACATACATGGTTGAAAAATTACTATTTATACTTCACTTTGGATTGACTTGTTATGCTGAGTGCTTGCATAGTTTCTTTATCTTCTTGTGGGTCAGGCAGAACATTTATTGCTGTTTTGATATCAATATTTATTGAAGGTCACTGATACTTGCCAAGCAAATAATCCCCTGGCTTCTGTACTTTAACTGCATGTAAATATTACATACCTGCCTATAACATACTCTGTAGCCTGGTTCTCAGGCTATCAGTTAAGTATAGTGCCACCACTATATATATTACTGGGTGATAAGTTGTTTTAATGTCTCTATCAAACTATAGAATGCAGAACAGTTTTCAGTGGTAGCTATTTAAAACTTAGTTATCAATTCTAGTGTGTTACAGTTTGAGGATTAATACAGAACTAAACCTGGACTGAAATCAACTCAAGCTAAATGAGTGAGACTCGATCAGGAAAGAGCCAGTGAACACAGATCGACTTGTAGCAAGCCTACATACTCAGCTAGCAGTGGATTATAAGTTTACAGAACTAAACCTGGACTGAAATCAACTCAGGGTAGATCAGTGAGACTTAATCAGAAAAGAGCCAACTAACAGACTTGTAGCAAGCCTACATACTCAGCTAGCAGTGGATTATAAGTTGCCAGTTTACAGAACTTATAAAACCTGGACTAAAATTAACTCAGGGTAGATCAGTGTGACTCAATCAGGAAAGAGCCAGCTAACACAGACTCAACTACATACTCAACTAGCAGTGGATAGTTGCCAGTTTACAGAACTAAACCAGGACTGAAATCAACTCAGGGTTAAGATCAGTGAGACTCAATCCGGAAAGAGCCAGTCAACACAGACTTGTGGCAATTAAGTCTACAATAATTACTCAGCTGTGGATAGTTGCCAGTTCATTCATTTGGCATGAAGTAAAACCCTTGGAAACCAATTGCTGATTAGTTTCTCCACACCTGCCCAGGCCACACAGGTATTCTCTGGCCAACTTCTATTAATGATCACCATATAGGATGTGGATGTGTTCAAAGCACTGAAAAGAACTGGTGGATTGTTATTCATTAATTCTTATGGAATTCATAGACATTTTATACAGGCGCAATTACAATACAATTTTTTTTTAGAGGATATCTATTTGCATCGCTTATAAAGCAACTTTATGTATCTACATGATCTGATAACCAAAGAGAATGTAGTGATCTTCAAAGCAACAAATAGGACTATTTGTGATATTGAGATATTGGAATTCATGGACATTGTGTTCAGTTACAATTGCAGTATAGAGTAGATCTATTTGGATCTCTCAATAAGGATCTCTCTTGGTATAAAAAGAGTTATGAATTGAAAAAGTACTTTAAGAATCCCCCCCCAAATAGAGTTATAAATCGGAAAAGTACTTTAAGGATCCCCCAAAAAGGACAGGACATGATCTTGAATCAATTAAGGATTGTATTTAAAAATATTTGGATGACAAAAGGATACTTGTGAACAATGGCACAGTACTTGCTTCTTAATGAGTTCAGATCTAAAGTGAACAGGTTGGCTGAGGTAAGGATCAATTCATTCACTCAGTGATAGACTAGCTCCCAATCTGTATGGTGATTCAATCTTCTTCTTATCTCTATCGTTTTGCTTCTCTAGACAGGTATATATAAATATAATATATATATATATATATATATATATATATATATATATATACATATATATATACGTATATATATATATATATATATATATATATATATATATATATATATATATATATATATATATATATATATATATATATATATATATATATATGTATATACATATATATAATAATATGTAGAGAGAGAGGGAGTTTCTCTACACCAAAGTGTTAGTTATGTATGCCATTAATCTTAACCCTATGAAACTAACATTGTTTGTTTCATGGGATCAAGATTGATGGAGTTGAGGCTATATGTAGTCACTAAGATTATTTAAACCTGGTGAATAAATGATGAACTAAATCAGGGGGGGGGGAGATCATTTTGTGTTGGCAGAATCCTTTTGAAAATAACATTCTTTTTCAAATGTCTTTGAAGATACAGTGAAACTATTTATTGTGAACACAATTTCCCAGTCCCATATGTACCATTTGCTTGTACACTGAGAAAAAACATCCGTGATGTGAACACCCCTTAATGTGAATAACTCTATGCTGCTGGTGGCTTATTTGGCCAATAAAAAATGAAGCAAAAAACTTTTTAAATGACTGAAACCCTGGCATATTGGTACTCATCTGAGAGTATTTAGCAAGAGCTAAAGAATACCAACCGTTTAGAGGGTTTAAAAAATCTTTGCGCCTTTGTGCTTTGGACGAAAGTAGCCTCAGCATTGGAAGGGTTAAGAAACAATATAATTTATGCAGTATTATATAATTACAGGCTTTGGTAGAAGGACTAGATTAGTTATTTCGCCAAATCTTTATACAAATGTGATGATGCTCGCAATATACTGAACAGATGTGCATTACATAACTTTACTAATTAGCTGCTTAAGTCTCAACTTAAACCATGAAATACCTTATGGCAATCACTAATCCATACATGATTGTCTGTTTCTCAATTGCTTGCTTAATCTGTGACCTTAGGGCTTAGGTATCTTTGAGGTGTTACATACATGAATGGTTTAAGAAACATTAAGGATTTATGAAAAAAAATCTCAAAAAATTGTTGACCTTACCTTTTTCAAAATAACTTGGGGGTTTAGCCGTAACTTTAAAATCAATTAGGCAACACTCACAGTCATAGGTAAAGCTTTGATTAGCATAGACATTTGGCCTCTACTCTCTCATTCTATCTCTCAGAATTGATGAAGTAGCATTTGGGAGAATGTCCATTTATCCACTCAACCGTTCATCATTTCTTAGCAACAGGTTATACTTAGTAACAACTTAACCCTTTTATGCCTGTAGCAGCCAAACCTGCCGATTTCTCTCTAACGAAAGCAAATTATTCAAGATATTTGAAGGAGAAATGTTTACTAGAAACTCACTGACAACTCTTCTTCAAATGTATTTCCAATTTATAATTACTTCCAAAGTTATTTTCAAAAATATCACAGGACCAGAAGAAGATCGTCACAGAGATCGTCAGGCATGAATGGGTTAAATAATCACGGTGTAGCCCAGGGGTTAAGTCAGTATTTTTAGCCCTAAATGTATCACAATTGAGCACTTGTTTGGAAGTGTTAACACTTACATGTTGAATAGCTTTTCTAGTAAAGGATGCATTGTAACAAAGATTAAGTTAAGATTTGGTACAGAAATTTGGAAGTTGTATTCAGGATCACACATCTCAACATCTGGAACATATAGCTAGTCTAACTAGATGTTTCTGTTAAAATGCATGCGATGAGCTTGATCTAGGAAGATACTTGGGGCCAAGACGTTGTTCACAAACAGGAACATGGTGCAGTTTGGTGCATTTAACCCATTCTTGCTTGAAGATCTTCTTGATAAGTGTCATCTGGACCTATGACACTTTTGGAAATAACTTTGAAATTAATCAGAAATTCACAAAATAATTGAAGGAGAGCTCTGGATTGATCAAAACTCCTCCATCAAATTTATTCAGATTGATGTTCTGATGATAAAGATATTACGTTAATTGTCAGAACTGTTTTGCGTGCTGCAGGCATCTAAAAGTTAAATATAAGGTTAGATGAACTGAGAGTTAGTGCTTTGCATGGTAGGGGACAGTAACAGCTCATGATGGCTTCTCATAGTAATGATTCTATAACAGCTGCTCTTGCAGACAATACTGAATCATACCAGGTCAACATATCTTGTATCAGTGTAGTAAGTGGATTTTTAGTTAACCCATTGGTGTTTTTATAGGAGCTCCCCCAAAGGTTTGGTGACAGAGCCTTCTGTGTCTATGCACCATGCTTTTGGAATAAGCCCCCGGACAACATCAAGGCTGCTGATACTTAAGTGTGCAAAACTTCACAGCTGAAAACATTGCCATCATGAAAGGAGTTTATTTGACTATAAGGACCATAAACATCTGTCCAATGACTATTCTTTATAAAGCTATTTTGAGCATTATAGGTGGAAAGGGCGCTATATTAAATATAAATTATTATTATTATTATTATTATTACTATTATTACTATCATTATTATTATTATCATTATTATCATTATCATTATTATTGTTATTATTATCATGATTATCGTTATTATTGTTATTATTATTATTATCATTATTATTATTATTATTATTATTATTATTATTATTAGTGGTCGGACGATTAAGCGAGAACTCGAGCATTTGGTTGAGGGGAGGTCGACTCGACCTGTTCGAACGGCATTTGAAATAATTGATTATTTCAAATGTGAAATTTCTCAATAAATATTGCGAAATTATGTGGCCAAAACATACAAAAACAATAAAGACTTAAAGACAACTTACCTTGTTCCACTGTAAATCTGCGCGAAAGAGAGGAAAATTCTCTAGAACTTTCGTAAAATTACACTCAAGACAGGACAAGAGTAAACAAATCTATTGCGCCATATTTGGTGCACCGATTCATCAATTACCGCGGTACGCCGCATGTGTGCCTGGCATGTGCCGGGCCATTCCAAGGCACAATAATGTTTAAAAGCGTTCGCCTTAAAATTACGGCAATGTGGTCATAAAACTTGAACCGAATCGATTAATTGTTCAAAATAATTTTTCGATCAATCGATACGAAAAATCTCTTCGCATCTGAATTATTATTATTATCATTATTATTATCATTATTATATTTTCAGGTGCGGATCAAGGTTCTGCGTGGCCATGAGGAAGGTGTCAATAGCTGCCAGTTTTGCCTGGACGGCGACCGCGTCGTCACAGCATCCGATGACAAGAGCGTAAAATTATGGGATGTCCAGACATGCCAGGAAGTCCAGAGCTATGAAGGGCACACGATGGCCGTCACATGTGCCAGGGTGGATAAGCAAGGGACAAGGTGACTAAAAAATGATTTCTACCTAGTTCAATCAATTTTATCTTTTTTTTTAATTAAAAAATTTAAAGATTAGTTGGAGCAATTTTCACTCTGGAACACGGCCAATATTTGCTATATGCTATGTATTGGTCTTCCACCAATTTTAGAGATCCGAGCATTCAAAAAGAAGCATGTGAACCAAGAAAACTGGTCGCTCATGTTTATAGAGCTCTTGAAACAACCGCCAAAACTAGTCATATTTGTATCCTACCTTGTTTTATAGTAACATCCTATCTTTGTTTTATTGAGGTTGGTTGTTATATGCCTGTTTGGCAAGTTGAAGCAAAAGATAATTTCAAAGAATACAGCGGAAGTTTACTATGTGGGCATGCGTAGATAGCAAAGTTTCTCAACTATTTTTGACAAGAAAATGTATATAGTCTTGCTTTTCTTTCCCTGCGTATCCACAAACTTGTGAGTGATCTTGAATTAATATATTTATCTACCTTGAAACATTTTTAGAATGATATCATCAGGCTGGGATAAGAAAGTTCACCTCTGGGATTTGGAAACAGGAAAGATATTGGTAAGGTTATAACTATATCTTTTGATGAGTGTAGTGTGCGGAATTGAGCTAATATTTCTAATTTAATTAGGATCTTACTTTTCAGTGAATCCAAACTGGACTTGATTGCATGAAAAAGTATTTGGGGAGGGGGGAGGGGATCTTTCAAACAAATTAAAGAGTGTTTTTATGAATAAGTTTTAAGTATTAACCCAGGTATAGCCTTATATGGCAGAAAAAGAGACAATAAAATATTTCAAAATAAATCCAAACCACCAGTTACAATCCTTCTCTAAAATCAGACCCCTATCTAAAAGAAAATACACATAGGATTTGGACCTTATATCCCTGGTCTTATAGTATCTATATTGATTTAAGAACCCCCTGTCATAGCCTTAGCCATCAGAGCATCTGGGCTTGATTTAAATATCTGAAATCCTCAAAAATCCCCCTCAGAGTAATTTCTTAGAATGTCATTTTCAAGAATATAATTGAATTTTTTCCCATTGCCAATTTTGGCCACCCAGTTTCTAAATCCTGGCTAAGACCCTGTCTCCTGTTGTTTATTTTCCCCAGTGGACTGGCACGCATGGTGGCGTTGTGACGAGCTGCAGTTTCTCACATGATGGATTCTACGCTGTATCCGGCTCCGATCTCGACTACTCAGTCAAAGTCTGGGAGGTGGCCACAGGGGAATGCATCCATAATATCACAGGTAATGATGCATCCAAAAAAATATTTTTTTATAATTTTTATTCCAATATAGACATGTTAATACAGTTTGTACAAAAAATAAATATGATTTTTTCCTCCTCTCACTCTTCAAAGATATAGTATATTGGGGACCATTTGCATCCAAAGTATCATTGGTAAGAATGTACTCATAATATCACTAGAAAGAATGTATCCATAAGATCACTGGTAACAATTTATCCATGAAATAAACGCTAAGAATGCATCCATAATATCACAGGTAAGAGGTAGAGATATTTCACCATTATCATATCTTAAAAGAATAAGGCAATGGCATGTGCATTGGAATAAGAATTATAAAAAGAAATATCACAGGTAGGAATATTTGCATAATATCACAGTTAAGAATGCATCCCAAGTATTGCTGGTAAGAATGTACCCATAATATCATAGATAAGAATGTATCCATAATATCACAGGTAAGAATGTATCCATGATATCTCTGGTAAGAATATATCCATGATATCTCTGGTAAGAATGTATCAATAATATCACAGGTAAGAATGCATCCATAATATCACAGGTAAGAATGCATCCATAATATCACAGGTAAGAATGCATCCATGATATCACAGGTAAGAATGTATCAATAATATCACATGTAAGAATGTATCCATAATATCACAGGTAAGAATACATACATGATATCACAGGTAAGAATGTATCAATAATATCACATGTAAGAATGTATCCATAATATCACAGGTAAGAATATATCCATAATATCACAGGTAAGAATATATCCATAGTATTATAGGTAAGAATGTATCCATAATGTCACGGGTAAGAATGTATCCATAAAATCATTAGTAAGAATGTTTTCATAATTTTACAGGTAAGAGTGCATCCACAATTTCATGGTTACTGAGAATTATAGGCATTAAAGGACTAATAGTTCATGCATTTTTCTCCTTTATTCTCTAGGTTTGCACAAGAGCACCATCACCTGCTGTCTGTTCAGTCCTAAGGATGACCGCATCATCACAACCTCTATGGACAAAACAACCAAGTTCTGGGATATCCTCAGTCAGACCAATACCATCAGTCTTGAGTGAGTATTCTAGCACTCCCTGGTTCTTGAACTGAGAAAGATACTAAGCTGATGCCAAGATTAACACCACTAGAAATCCTCAGTTTCCACAAAATCCAATCAGGATCATTTCTTCAGTTTTTAACTCTTTATAATATAAAGAAATAGGGCTGTATAAATAACTTTTCTCATATATATTTACTTATTTATTTATTTATATGTTTATATGTTTATTTTATTTTCATTACTTTATTATTTATATTATTTTATCATTTATTTCTTCATTAAATTATTCATTAGTTTATTTATTATTTATTAATCATTCATTTATTTGTTCATTTACTAAGTAAGTATATCATTTCTATTTATTTATCTATATATTTATATATTTATTGAATATCTTTCTTTCTTTCTTTTTCACTATCTATTTATTTATTATTTATCTATTATACTGTCTGTGTTTGCCGTATCTCCTCTGAAATGATTTGTGTTTGTTTTGTAGGGGCCACAACAATGTGATATCTGCCGCTGCCTACAGTAAAGATGAGAGAAAATTAGCCACTGTCTCTTGGGATAAATCCATAAACATATGGGACATTTCCACAGGGATGTACAGGTAAGAAATAACATATAACTTATCAGAACAATACAAAGTTGCCAAGAAAAGTTTTAAGTTTGAAATCTGTTTCAATATATAAATAATACACTGCAGAAGGACAATGAGAGGTAGAACAAATAATGTCGTGAGCTGATGGGTAACATCTGAGGTCTAACTTTATTTAATAATTTCCTAACCTACAGGCCTGAGGATCCAAAGATGCTACTAAGGGCTCATGGGCAGTCATTTTGCCGATTTAGCGGGTTGAACTTCTTATAATAGGTCTTTAAGTTTAACCCTTTTTACTTCCCTTTTTCTACAGGTCAATCTTAAAGTCCGGGGACATTATTAAAGGTCTATAAATAGGTCAGTGAAGGCCCATGAGGCGTCTGTGAGTTGCTGTCAGTTCAGTGAGGACAGCACCATGCTGGTGTCGGGTGGCTTTGATCAGAGCACCTTCATCTAGGACTTACTAAACTGTGTACATCTTAGCTCTCTATATTTCTATTTGTTTCCTACCCTACAGGTCTGAAGGTCCTAAGACTCTGCTGAAGGCTCACGAGGGGTCTGTTAGCTGCTGTCAGTTAAGTGAGGACAGCACCATGCTGGTGTCAGGCGGCTACGATCATAGCACCGTCATCTGGGACGTAGTGAACTGTGTACATCTTAGCTCTCTAAGTTTCTATATGATCAGAGCACCATCGTCTTTTATGTAGTGAACTGTGTACATCTTACCTCTCTAAGTTTCTATATGTTTCCTACCCTACAGGTCTGAAGGTCCTAAGACTCTGCTGAAGGCCCATGAGGGGTCTGTTAGCAGCTGTCAGTTCAGTGAGGACAGCACCATGCTGGTGTCGGGCGGCTACGATCAGAGTATCGTCGTCTGGGACGTAGAGAACTGCGTACAGAAGCTCCGGCTTCAGGGACACACAGACTGGATCACAGGCGTCGACATCAGCACAGACCAGAACTGGCTGCTCTCCTGTGCCAAGGTGAGTGCAGGTTCAATAGCAGATTCATGCCCAGGGGTTGACTTTAAGGACAAGTGTACCATCAGAATGATTTAGGTTCAAAATGCACTTATACATGTCACCTTTCAAATAAGACCATCCCCAAACCTGTCCTCTCAAGCACAGTACTCAGTTATGGCTTACAGAAGTGAGCAAGTAACAGGCCAGAGACAGCCACACGGGGGTATCCATCTTCCCATGATGTACTCTGCTTTTTGGCATCACCTGAGCACCAGCTGTACCACCAGTGCGTAAGAGATAGCAGTAATAGGGAGCTGGGCCCTTTAACTTTGAAATCAATTGACAGAGCGATGTAGATTGTTTCATGATTAAGATCAATGTTTCATTACCAATTAAATGAACATGAGATTCATGGAGTAAAGTATACACTACCATGCACAATACAATGTGTTAAAGAGATCTCCAGGGATGTATGTGTATATTATTTATATGGTTAACACCTTTTCAGGATAAGACGGTCCGGTTATGGAATGTTGAAGACAGTGACAATATTCCAGTGGTGCTTGAAAACAAGAAGTCAATCGGCCTCAAAGTTCTCAAAGTAAGCATTTACTATTATTTTACAAACTATTTGAAAGGGTGTTGTGGGTATTGTTTTGATTAACATTCTTCACAAAATACCCACATTTTCCAGCCTGCAAGATTTAATTGAAATTGCCAGGCAGGCTTCTTTTGGCTGCAGCAAGCATCAATGGGTTGAATATCTTTACAAGTACTATGGATACACACTACATTTTTCCTTTCAAACTCTTAGCAAAGATGGGTTAACAGTGCCTATTGATGATGGGACTCTCATTATGATGATCAGTCAGCAATCCAAACCAATTATCGATCGTTTGCAAAAACCACTCGCCTTTCTAGTTGGATATTTGTGTTTATGAAATCAATTAATACAAAGAACAATACATTAGTAAAGGGGGGTTTCTAAAGAGACAAATGTGTCCCTAACCTGGCTGCAGCAGCACCTGTGACATTGGCAAATGTGCTCAAGGTGTTTGGTCATCTAAGTCAAAACTAAATCGCCCAATTTCACTAAGCATGTTTAAACCTCGTAACAAGGAGACATGGTCACAAGTGTGGTACCGGACTTGTCATTCCTCTGCTATATATACTTGTGTAAAGTAACTTGCCTCCCTTGTATGTTGTTTACTTGTTTATTCTTGCTGCCGCACGTCAATTATGCATTTAATTATACTTGTTGACAAGTCTTATTTCGAAATGGCGCCTATTCCACTCTCCAAGCAGAAATACTTCCTGTTTCGCACCGATCATCTTTTGGCGGACATGGGCACTAGAAACGATCGTTAATGATCTTAAATCGATCGCAAACTTTTGAAATCTAAATGTTTTTTTCTTATATCAATGAAATTTACTTGGTGGCTGACTTTTGGTGAAATGTGTCCTTGGATGAATCGGGGGTGGGCGAAATTCCCCAGTAATTATTTTGTAGATGAATTATAGTGGCCGCGATTCCTAGGGCGGTCGAGATTTCCGAGAATTTACGGTAGTCCGGTTTCGCTAAGGAAGTTTAAACCTGTGGTCCTGTGAAAATCCATCCACCTCCCACTACTACCTATTTGTTTTCTGTTTCAGTGCAATGAGTGCGGCAAGCCTTTCTCCATGGCCCAGGTGGACCTGTCCTATGGTGTGCTGACCTGTGTCTTCTGTCGCCTGAAGACGCCAGATCGCCAGTACTCACCCAGCAGCCAGAGACCCTCACTAACATGACTGCTGTACCCAGAGAGACCATTATACCTATAGATTATTACTGTCTTCTGTCGCCTGAAGACGCCAGATCGCCAGTACTCACCCAGCAGCCAGAGACCCTCACTAACATGACTGCTGTACCCAGAGAGACCATTATACCTACAGATTATTACTGTCTTCTGTCGCCTGAAGACGCCAGATCGCCAGTACTCACCCAGCAGCCAGAGACCCTCACTAACATGACTGCTGTACCCAGAGAGACCATTATACCTACAGATTATTACTGTCTTCTGTCGCCTGAAGACGCCAGATCGCCAGTACTCACCCAGCAGCCAGAGACCCTCACTAACATGACTGCTGTACCCAGAGAGACCATTATACCTACAGATTATTACTGTCTTCTGTCGCCTGAAGACGCCAGATCGCCAGTACTCACCCAGCAGCCAGAGACCCTCACTAACATGACTGCCGTACCCAGAGAGACCATTATACCTATAGATTATTACTGTCTTCTGTCGCCTGAAGACGCCAGATCGCAAATACTCACCCAGCAGCCAGAGACCCTCACTAACATGACTAATGTACACTGGACACTTATCACTTTCTATGCTACTTTCGTCCTAAGCCCAAGGACGCATAGTTTTAAACACTTTTAAACCCTGTCATGTTGGTATTCAGTGGTTAGCTCTCGCAGAGCTCTCTCAGATGAGTACCATATGCCAGGGTTTCAATCATTTATTACAGGTTTTTTGCATCATTTTGTATTGGCCAAATTCGCTACCAGCCGCATAAGGATTGAACCTATAGATCATTTTTGTCTTCTGTCGCCTGCAGATGCTGGATCAACAATACTCACCCAGCAGACAGAGACCCTCACTAACATGACTGCTGGACACTAGAATTACATTTATGGATCACTATTGTCTGGAGTTCTACCTGAAAGTTTGAGATCACTCATTCCCACAAGACTTAGAGATTTCACATGCCTACATAGAAAAGATGTATACCCTTTGCATCTGGAGTGCACATATGGTCTTATATCCTAACACATTTCAATTGAAGTTATATCTGATACAAATATTTGAAGAAGGATATTTTGATTGTTGAGCCCAACAGAAGCAAAACTTTGCGTCAAATGTAACTCAAAATTTAACTCTTTATCAAGATATTTTCTTGTGCCAGACCATGTGTAGCCTCAAGATGTAAATATGGCTTAATTTGAAGGGTTACCCCATATCAAATCACCAATATTCCTACTAGTGAAGGTATACATGTACACTTGAGAGACCTGTTTACTTCTAAGTAGTCCTTATGATATTTCATGCTTCTCTTTGTCAAACAGATAAATGCAAAACCTTAGGACAGAGGAAATCTTGATGCTCAATGCCAGAAATGCTTTTGTGAGTGGGCAATGTAAGATTCTCCAAACCCCACAAGTAAGGGTATCATGATGGATCAATCATGAGAGATAGAAGGGCCTAATATGTATCTCACATTTAAACAAGTAAGGGGATCATACTAAGATATTGGAAATATAGAATAACCACAATATTATATAGGAAAAAAATAACAAGATCTGTATATAATTGTTCATGTATATATTTTATTGATATTAAACATTATTATATCCGTCCATATTCTTAAATTCAATACAAACATTTTATAAATTCTATAAAAAAAATTAGAACCTGCTATATTATCATTTATGAGAGGAGTGCCTTATAGTACTTGTTAGTTATTAACTTTTATAAACATGATCACAAGGCATCGTCTTGAGGTGAACTGTCCTTTAAAACTTGGCTATGATTTAACGGACTCTTGGGCTCAATATGTTTACATAAATGGTGCTATCTGGATATGCAACTCTCAACCACTGATGATTGTAACTGGGAACACAAGAATGAAATTAACTGGATTTTTTGTAATTGTTCATATCATACTAACTGTACAAATAAAATGTTTTTGTGAAAAGAGCGTGTTTAGTATTTCCTCTTCTTGAAACCTGAAAGAACAAAGAAAACATGATACCAATTATCAGTATATTTTTGCCACATATTTCTTACATAAACCTAGAGCTGCACTCACCACTCACGAACTTGAGTGGCTCGAGCATTAGGGCAGGCGAGCCGAGCTCGAGATGAAGACGTCAACTCGCGAACTCGCCTATGTTTGGAACACAAACGTAACACAGACCATCTAACAAAAACCTTCTTATTACTGCTGATCGCTGTCATGTTTTGTTTACAATCCCACATGTATAAAGGCAGTGTTGAGCATCATACTGACCGTTGTACCGCTTTATAGAAAGCAATATGTAAATATAGATATGTATTCTTCTATGCAGGCTCATTTTAAAATGACCATGTGAATGTTAGAAATTCGCCATCAATAAAGTATTTCTTTAATTGGTGGGCTGAATAATGAAAAATTATTTTTAAAACCGCGCATCCATGAGCCAAAATGGTGGTGATCTCATGAGTGGATCTCCCTCTGTGAGTGCAGCTCTACATAAACCACAACAGATATTCTCTAGGTATTTAGTTGATTTTTTAAGGCTGTCTCTATCCACATAGAAGGAAAAGGTGGTAAAATCGTGATAGGTTCAGACAGGATGAATATGTTTATCAAAAGATAAACGAACAGGGAAGAGAGAGATTTCATAGCAGGTCTCCACTTACAGTGCATGTCATTAATAAATGCATTTGGCACATTGTCTTGTAATATATGTTTGCCAGATCAGAGAGGTTTGCCATATTTAACTATGATTTGCGCACCACATAATCACTCCATGCATAAATCTCTCTCTCTCTCTCTCTCTCTCTCTCTCTCTCTCTCTCTCTCTCTCTCTCTCTCTCTCTCTCTCTCTCTCTCTCTCTCTCTCTCTCTCTCTCACACACGTCAAATCTCATCTCATCTAGTAAACTAAAAAGTTGTTTATCGCTCACCTTTCTTTTTCCCCTTTCCATAACTCTGAAAAGAAAAGATAGGTAATGTTACTGAATCTTGTTAAGCAATTGACCACTTGGATATCATTCAATGAAATATTAGCCAGTAAAATAGGCCACAGGGAATCCTTTCTCTATTTCAAGAGTCCCATTCAAATTTGTCAGACTTTTCACATGCAAATGAGTTAAATCACCTTTGTAACACTTCCTACCTTAAATTCCAATATACAATAGAATGTTTAAAAGAGGAAAATATAGTTTATATTTTTTGTATCAGTAAGATTGACAGCAGGGTCAATAGTTAGTGAAATGGTGACCGGTGGTAGATCAATGGTGGCCCTGTTTTCCCAATAATTATTTGCAATTAATTATAGTGGTCCAAACTCCTACAGTGGTCTAAATGAGAATTTATTGTATCTGCTATTAAATAATCACAACTTAATAGACAAGAAAAATATTGCTTACCCTTTTTCTTTTCTTTTTAGGTCCATCATCCTGAAATAAAGAAAGTTGCATATTAAGAAAAATCAGATAGAAAATTAGTTGAATAACTGAGAACAATTTGTTCAATATTCATGCAACCCTGTTTCAACAGTGAGCGCTGGTATTATTGATTGATTCAGATCAAGTGAAATGTTACTAAATAGTAGAAGCAACAATTATAATAATCAATATCAATTTTGATATTGACATAGATGAAATATAGGCCAAAAAATCGAAAGATAACAATCAAAAACAAATTCCCCAACAATTTCTATTGACGTAGCACAAAAAGATTCAGTATTTTGTAAGAATTTGGAAAACTAACATTCAGAAACAATTTCTCTCTCAGTATATAAGGTGAAATCATATACTTACAGTGCCATCTTCTTGTCTGTATAGAGTACTAAGGTTTCCAAAGCTGGTCAAACCCTGTAGGCCTGATGAGACTTGTGACTTTTTCAAGGCATGCTGTAATAGAATGAAACATAGGTGATTACAGGTAAATCCAAGTTAATTACATAGTCTAGTTCCGATAACAATCACACATCACTTTCATTCCTTATTGACTCTAGTCAGTACATGTTATAAAACTAAATAATCATATGAAAATACAGGTAGTTGCACTAGTTGGTAATTACAGGTGATTATATGATTAACTATCAGAATAAAAGGAAGCATTGCAGGTGTCAAAATAACAGATCTGGAAGATAAACAACTAGCTGAAAATTTGGTTGTGTGCTGATTTTTATAATAAAATCAATCACTTTTGTCACTGGATCGAAAACTGGTTTCTCCTTCTCAAAACATGGGTACTCAAGTCTCAACTGCGATGTTGCAGGTGTGAAAGAGAAAGTAAAATATTTCTTTACACAACCGTCTTTTGGGGAGGGTAAATAAAGAACCTCTCTCTGGAGTGGTCAGGTAAACAAGTTTTATTTACCCTCCCTCTATCACATCTGCAACCGGGTAGAAACATTTTGTTTCATTTACCATCCCCAAAGACGGTCATGTGAAAAAGTTTTTTTTCCCTCTCTTTCACACCAGCCCCATTCTACTCCGCCTTTCCAGGATAAAAATAACCAGAATATTCATATTTACCTTCTGTTCCTTCGTTAATGACAGCCGCACAAAATTATCTTCTTCATAGCTGAAAATAAAATCAAACATGTCTAAAGAAATCATGGAGATATTTCAAAATAAGTGCATAGGTTCCTATGTTAACCAGAATCAACTTTCATATTTTAACAGGATAGGTTAATCTATACCATGTCAATATTGCAACAGTTTATTAAATGTGTACCTAGGCATATGAAATAATTATGGGGCATATAAAGACTCTTTTATAATGTTACTTTCCTGGTTATTCATGTGCATTTAGTACAAACAATGCTATTGAAGTTAAATTAGACAATTATAAATTCTACACAGTGTAGTGTCAAAGACCTTTATTAACCCCCATGCTGCTGGTGGTTAATTTGGCAATATGATGCAAAAAACCTGAAAATGACTGATACCCTGGCACATGGGTACTCATCTGAGAGTACTCAGTGAGAACTTTTCAATGAATACCAACATGACAGGGTTTAGACAGTTTTCAAAAAATCTTTGCATCATTGCGCTTTGGATGAATTAGCCCTAGCATTGGAAGGGTTAAGTGCAACTTACGCTTCCCTTTCTTTGAACTCCTTGACCTGTTTGTCTCTCATAGAAACGGATGAATCCTGAAAAGAATTACATATATAATGAAACTGAAACGGAGAAAGAGCATATATGAACATAGCCTGCCTCCCAGGCCATATTTAAATGTCCTCCCTTGTGGATAGATGGCACTGCAGTATATACTAGGAGGTCAGTTGAAAGTATGTGATACATACTGCAGCCCAAGTGTCCCCCTTGAGGATTTATTCAGAACCAAACCTGGAGTGAAATCAACTCAGGTCAGATCAGTGAAAGAGCCAGATATCACAGACTTGTAGCAAGTCTAATATAACCAAGACAAACATGTTAATATCTGCTTATGGCTACTACTAACAGTTACTTTTTTATAATACGCCGTTGAACGCTTACGGTTGAAAGGTCACAATATAAAATAACAATTATTAGTTATTATTAGAAAGGACATCATGCTTTATCTAGACAGAAAGGTTTTGACTAATAACCAAATCTTTCCCTAACAAACCATCTTCTAAGTCATGGCTGAAGTGTAAATTACACTTTTGAAAACAAAAGGCTTTCAAATGTAGTTGGTATAACGATTTGAAATAGCTAAGTGGATGGGCAGAAATTTCAGCTATTTCAGACAGGCATTTTCAAAATTCAGCCTGAGACCCTATTTCAGTCTACGAAAGAAAACACTATTTCAGGAAACACTTTTTGTATTCATGAATTCTATAGATAGTATTTTCACCATAGTCTTAGTTAGCAGGGCATCCAAACCCTCAAATATCATCCTTCAAGGAACCAAATGTATTTTTGTGAGCAATTTCTTCAAATGTCCACTTCAAGCATAAAATAGATTTTTTCATCTCAATATAACTCCCATGATATTGTATAATGCTATTATGCCTTCTTTCACTTAGTTCTCCCTTGAAAAAAAGGATGGCAAAAAAATTAAGAATTGCCAAATTTGGGCACCCAGTTTCTAAATCCTGGCGTTTGGGAAATGGACTTCATCTACCTACCGTTATTTCTTGTGGTCCGTCGTAATGCTGGTCGTGCAGATCTTGCATGATGCTACTACTCAACAGTCGCTTTTCATTCTTCTCTGCTAGACGACTCTTCCTCTCCTTCTCTGTTTCATCTCCATCTTAAAATATGATAAAATATGCGAAGAATCAAAACCAGGGTTCAACATAAATCAGAACCTCACCCTGTCTGATAGTGCAATTGTCCTGGGACCTAAGCAGTGCAAGTGAACCATCTTTTTCTTTTCAGATACTGTAAAGCTCGAAATATTAACATGGAACTAATAATAGCGACTTAAATGAGCAGGTCTGATACGCTAATATTAAGATCTGTTAATATTTGTTCTATTTATCATTAAAGAGAAAAATGGCAAGAGATCACAGTAATTTGACTGGAAACGTTGAGGGATAAACGTGTGTACGCTGGCCTAGTTTACAGTTTCCGTCATGGATCTAGTGCACTCATTTAGTTGGCATATTAAGTTGGATTCGATCCTCTCTGTTCACACATCAAATGGCTGGCTAGTTCAGTACCGTAACCCTAGCACCCATTTTACTCAGTTCTGATATTGTATAGCGGGGATAGGGTTTAGTGTCATCTCCAATAAACTGTGTTAGCAGGCTTCCGACCAAAACTAAGTTTCAGTCACCGACAGCGCCGTTTAAATCAGACTATATCACTTTTTCACTTTCAACCGATTTCGAGATGCATGCAAACAACTGGTTACCGCCAATTGCATTTAATGCATGATTGGCCTATGAATAACTTATGGTAAATTTTACCAAGTGAATAAGCATGATGCGAGTGATGTTTACAGCGCCCGCAGAGATGGGTGCAGATCGCTAATTGTATTCCTTGTTTTACGTGGAGTTGCTTGTGTAACTATACGCAGGAAAATGTGCGCCGCCTTTTGGCCATTTATCGAAACCAGGTCTAGTTTGAATATCGGTCTTTTTGGAGATGGTTCACACCCGAATATTTCAAATTGCTATTATGGAAAAATGGATCAATTCGCGAAATATAGATTTGTAAATATTTCGAACTTTACAGTATGCTCTGGTCATTAAATATAATACCAAAATAGTCAGGGCTTCTTTGGCCGCTTCAGGCGTGAATGGGCTAACTAAGAAACTAATTTAACTTAAATATGTAGTTTGATATTTTCAAGCTTATTTGTCAAAAAATGATGGAAGTCATTTTGCAGAAATATTCAATATAATTATTAAAATCAAAATTGTAAAACAATATAATTATTTTACCATAGTGCATAGCGACTATTCTTGGAGGGGCGTATTTCTTGGGCTGGCCATCGTCCTCCTCTTCATCACTATCAGAGTCCTCCTCCTCATCCTCAAGCTGCAAAATAAGAAATCTGGTTTAACCAATTCATGCTTCAGTTTCTCTAGAAATTGCTGTCTGAATTCTTTTGACACAAATGTGCAGTATTCCATGGTGAGAAGGGTTCAATTTTATTGTTTTTCATTTTTGAAATTCTGAAGTTTTTTCCTTAATAAAATGGTGCAATTATGTTTGAAATGGATTTTACATGTATATGTAAGTATGTAACATGAACTGTGATCATAATTCTACAAACATGAATTTTCCAATCCTAGGAAATATAACATCTAGAGGTTCCCAAATTAGTTTGTTGTGACTAATCATGAATTATCAGGCTTGTTATATTATTAAGTGTGAATTTTCGCTGATGTTACTCACCTTGCTTGCTAGGTTCGCTGGATTTGGCTTCAATCGCAATGGGTCATTTGCACCTTAAACATAATTCAAAGGAACAAAGTCATGACCTGTGTGATTTATCATTACAACTACATTTGATAAGGATGTAGTGGTTTAGATTTCTTTTTGATTCGATGGCAGTATATTTATATATATATATTTTTCTATTTTGACTATTTCAATACTATCAGTTGATTGCTGCGATAAATCATATTCTCTGTTGCTGTTACCTTTTCATGTTTTCATTCATTTTTGTGTGATATGATGTATGAGAACAGCTTCAAATATCACACTAAAATATATATGATCATGGGGGTATACTCATCAAATAACATCAACCAATACTTCTTTCATTCATTTTAAGGGATAGAATGCATAAGAAAGGTTTCAGATCAGACTCAATAGCTGATCATAGGTGGCTAATTCAATTTCTTACTCAACTCACCTACTCCAGTTGCTGCAGTTCTGATCAGCTTGTCTATCTGATATTTTAATTTTTGGTCTATGGGCTTCATCTTCTCCAGAACCTAAAATCAGAAACATATCAGCAATGGTTAGTGGTTCAACAGAGGATAATCTCATCTACTAAGACTCCTTGTTTGGAAAAGATGAGATATTTGCCTATTCAAGAAAGTAAGCAATGCCATAAATAAAGAGATGTGGCACACATCAGGGGCTTAGCCGCAATGTGTCCAGCGTGTCATTTCGTCACGCAGAACACTGTTTTTTGACAGTTTGGACACCCAAAAGTTTATGTCAGAATTTGCTGAAGATGACTTTTCTTAGAAGATAGATGTAGAAGCTGTAGTGTCACTTTTATAAGACACACAAAGCAGTATCTGGCCTAAAAAAGCAAAATCTGTAAAGGTATAGGGTCTATCTTATTAGTAGTATGTATTTTGTACCACACTTTGGACACGCAAAAGTCTATGAAACCTCTATTTGGACACCCTGTTTCCAAATATCGGCTAAGACCCTGGCACACATACATACATTTTCCTGGATTACCATAGGAAATATAGTTAAATTCACCACATATTCATGTTAGGGATACCTACTGTTCTGATTTCCACAAGTCTGGCTATAGAAGGGTCGCCCTCGATTTTCTTGCCTTGTGACTTCCTCAGCATCAGGTGTGTTAAGTTGATGAGATAACTCAGCAGTGACTGGTACTTCACCTCCAGAAAACTAACACCCTGAAATAGGCAAAGAAAAAACAATGGCTCATAGTTATATTCAGATTGTTAGACTGACATTTGTGTAAAATAAAAGAAGCGAATGTGGTAGAACTATGATGGCAGAGTTTTCGCCAGCAGGGTGTCACGGCGCAATTTTGGACAGCCAAATCTTGAAAATCACACCTTTTGAAACCCTAATATTCTGG
The DNA here is from genome assembly GCA_963942565.1 of Maea johnstoni. Taxonomy (NCBI): domain Eukaryota; kingdom Metazoa; phylum Annelida; class Polychaeta; order Spionida; family Magelonidae; genus Maea; species Maea johnstoni. The sequence continues at coordinate 3,034,702 of OZ012688.1, read as the reverse complement.
TAAGAAATTCTTGAAAATGTCAACTTCAAGTAAAATTTGAAATACCCTACTTTTTATGCAGAGCAAGAAAATTGGCACATGATTATTTTCAGTGTAGAAGTGACATTCTTGTAAAATTAATGAAGCAAAAATGGTAGTTCTAACTGTGAAGGCATGGTCTTGGTAAGATGCCTAGTTGCCATTCGGATATATATAAATCCTTAAAAATCACACTTGGAGACCCTAATATTTTCGTAAAGAATTTTTCGCAAATTCAATACCAAGGAATTAATTTGAAAATTTTATTCCAATCTAAATGCTTAAGGCATTACTCAGATTACTCGAGTATTATTGATAAATATATGCTTCTGAGTGGTTGTTAAATAAAGAAACTATCGTTTGCACGTTTTCATTAATATCATCATTGATAATTGAAAAGGGAAATGAAGAATAAATTTACCAATACTTGAAGGAGAGATATCCTTTGAGTTTTGATTGGCTATTGCAAAGATGAACGAGTTAATTAAACAACTAGGATAATTATTTGATAATTGTTATCCTACACAGGTAAAGGTTGACGGGCCCGTACTGCCCCGTAACGGGCCCGAACAGGCCCGTTTTCGATCCCTCAATATATCTACATTTCAAAAAAAAATGATCCAATTGTCTTCTGCAGGATCTATACCATGTGACCTGTCATTATATACCCATTAAATCTTAACTCATAATACTTTACTAGGTTATTAGATCATGCACTGACAGGAGTTCATATCAATTCTTTTCATAAACTAAGTACTGATCTCTGACCTCTTACATAGATACCATTTGCATGCATCACAATCCCATGCTTTGTAAGTGTCAGTGCAAAATGAATAATGCTTACAATATGAAGATTCTGCTCAATTGATCATTTTGGAGATATTGAATACATAAAACATATTTTTATAACATTTTCAAAGATTTATTTTAGAAGAAATTTTTTTTGAAAATATTTGGCTTTTTATGATAAAAGTATTGTAAAATATGTTGTAAAATATGGCCACCAGATGTCTCTGTTAACCGGTTATAACGGGCATGTTACGGCTTGAAAACCAGTTATTTTGACGGGCCCGTTACTAGCCCGTTATAACGAGCCTGTAACAGGTTCTGAGCCCGTAACAGGCCCCTTACGGGCCCGTCAATTTTTACCTGTGTAGAAAAGTAACTAGAAAGAATTATTGAAAGTTTCACCTTGGCTGTGGACAGTTCTCCGCTCTCCACTCGCTCCTGCAGCTTGTGGACATGGCTGGTCAGCTGAGTGGCCTGGCTAGCAATGTCCTTCAGTAGACCAACTGCTGCAGGAACATCCTTGTTAAGCACCTGAAATATGTCACAAGATCATAGATGACAGGTAAGCATCACTTTGACAGTAATTTAAATACTGTAGAGTGTAGATCTGGTTAATTTGCTGTGTCTGAAATTTGCCGATCTTGCCTTTTCCAGTATTTGCCAAATCTTAATTTACTGATCTAATTATGTGATGATACAGAATTGCACATCGTTAAATTAAAAACAGAAGTTAAATGTTCTCACATTGACACTAATACGGTAACCCCAGGAGGACAGAGTGGCACTTCCACTTGGATTTTAAGTACATTACATGATTAAGTGATAAAAGGGGCTTGGGGGCCGATTGAAATTAGTACTAATAAGCCTGGAATATGCGTTGGTGTCGGCTCTTATCATGACTTTTGATGAGTGAAGTCAACTAATGGTCACTAGTCAGTATAAATTACAATTTACCCTTGTACACCCTTTAACAAATACACATGTCCCGTGTATTTGTCTAAGTCTACGTCCATTCAGCTTAAGGAACAGCCAGACATACATTTTGCCAATTGATGTTGTAAAATGCCGATCTGAAGCTTTCAGAATCTATTGATTCTTATTTCATTGATCAAGTCTGATCGGCAAATATCGGCAAATTAAAAACATAGGTAAATTAACAGGATTTACAGTACCCAGATATTCAGCTATTTATCAAATGGTTTTAATACTGACTATATCCTTTGTACTTTCCTTTAGATAAAATAATTGGACCAAAATAATTATTTATCTTAAGTATCAATATACTATTTTTTTATTCCATCTTTAGATAGTAGCGGGAAAAGTTGCCACAGTTGTGGACTCAATGTTCACAGAAAAAATGAATTACTCGCTTTCCGTGGGTCAATTTTAATGCTGTTTAAATCAATAGAACTGCCATAATTCATTAAACTTCTACATGCCATGTAATTTGCTTTTAAATCTTTTTTGAAATAAAGATTTTGCAAAAGACTGAAATCTTAGTAATTTTTATGCCATCTTAAGTAACTCAGGAAAAGTTTCCACATACCTGGATTCAATGTCCATGGTAAAAATAAATTACTCGCCCTTCAGTGGGTCGATTTAAAATGTTAAAACTTCACAATTTATTTTACTTGCCTTTAACTACTCTTTCAAACCTCTTACAAAATGGCGATTTTGCGACAGGTTGAGATAGTCCACTCGTCATAATTTTATGCCATTAATCTTCGGTCAATTTATCTTTTGGTCAGAACAAAAAAAAATGAAATCATTAGGAGAGTCACACTCGTGTCACGCTCGCTTCCTGGCCATGCCAACATCATATCATTCACTTTTTTTATTCATCTTACATCTAGAGCTGCACTCACGGAGGGAGATCCACTCATGAGCTCACCGACGTTCCAATTTTCCAAAGAACTACTTATTTTCCAGCCCAGCCATTAAAAAAAATATTATTGGCGGAGATTTATTGACATTGCCATATTTATCTAATTTTAAAACGTGCTGACGAGGTACAAAGGTCAGTATAATACTTAACACCACTCGAATGTATACATTGGAGATTGTTAAGAAGATATGACAGCGATAAGCAGTTACGTATGTTAATAATGTGTGTAAGGTGCTCTGTGTTACGTTTGTGTTCCCAACATAGACGAGCTTCCGATTTGAACATTTCAGCTCGAGCTCGGCGAGTTTGCCCCAGGGCTCGAGCCACTCGAGTTTGTGAGTGGTGAGTGCAGCACTACTTATATTTAACTTAGACATTACTTAGGTAGTAAGGAATTGCAACCCAATCAATCAGCACATGATGATGACATATGATTGCAAATTAAATTACAGTAGATGGTCAGTAATAGCGAGCGCGCCAGCGCTGCTGCACGAAGTGCAGCTAGCGCAAGCGAGCATTCATGTAACGTGTGTGTGTACGTATATAGATACAATGTATACATTCAATCTGTATATGTACCAGAAAAGTTTTGAGGTGCCAACAATGAGGTCCCGCGCGCGTAGACGGAAGTACCTTTTTGGTACATCCGGTGACGCATGCGTGATTTTCAGGGAAGTCTGGGAAATGGACATCACCTTTTGCTTTAAGGGCATGTTTTGCCGCCAGATCTTTTCATATTTCGAGCATTGCTTTGTCACGTAATAAGTATGGGCTGTTCCCTTCGAATTGAACCAAAATAGCGTTTTGATCAGGCATCACGCGCAACTACGCAACAAAGTAACACCTCACTGCTCACGCGACGTCGAGATTATGCTGGCACGGTGACGGTGGTGGACTATATGTTCACTGTAAAAATAAATTTATAAATACTCGCCTTTCCGTGGGTCGATTTTCTTGCGGTTTGGATCATCACAACCGCCACAACTAATTCTACCTGCCGTTTAATTCTCTCTAAAATCTGTTGCGAAATGAAGATTTTGCGACAGGTTGAAATTGGTGTAATTTTAATGCCAATTGTTTTCGCTCAACCTCAATGCTATCTTTTTGTCAGTATGAAATTTAATCATCCGAAGCTACGCCTCTACGTGGGTCAATTTTAATACAGATTAAATTGTTAGAACCGCCACAATTTCCTCAACATGCTTCGTAATTGGCTTTCAAATCTGTTGAGAAATGAAGATTTTGCAACAGGCTTATTTAATTTTGCTCAATCTCAATGCTATCTTTTGGTCAGTATGGAATGAAATCATTTAAAACTACGCCCTTCTGTGGGTCAATTTTAAAACGGTAACAATTTCCTCAATTTGCTCTCAAATCTGTTGTGTAATACAGATTTTGCGACAGGTGGGAATCGTTGTAATTCTAATACCAATTTTTTTCGCTCAATCGCAATGCTATCTTTTGTTCAGTATAATATGAAATTATTCGAAACTACGCCTTTCCCTGGGTCAATTTTAATGTGAATTAAATCGTTAGATCTGTCACAATTTCCTCTACATGCTTCTTAATTGGCTTTCAACTCTGTTGAGAAATAACGATTTTGCGACTGGTTGAAATTGCTGTAATTGTTATGCAATTTATTTTTCGCTCAACTTATGCTATCTTTTGGTCAGTATGAAATGAAATCATCCGAAGCTACGCCTTTCCGTGGGTTAATTTTAATGCGGTGTAGATCGTTAGAATCACCACAATATCCTCTACATGCTTCTCTTTTAAATATTTTATTTGCTCAATTAATCTTATGGTCATAACAAAAACGAAATCATCTGAAGGTTCGCGCTCGCTTCCTGGCCATGCCAGCATCATATTAGTAAGATTCATGGATGGTTAGACAAATAAAGAATAACCCTTCTAGATGAATGTAAATGGATTAACTTTACTTCTTAAAATCAGAGGCAATAAAGAAACAAATTTCAGTCTGACTATACCTTGTTTACCATCCTGTACTTCCTGCACATGTGCTAAATTTAGTTAGAGCTTTGGTAAATAGGTGGCGTGGTAGAGGTATGTCGAGAGTCTGGCAAGAGTAAGCATATTTTTATCAATATATACCTTTGTTGTTAGGATATCGTTATTTCTATGATGAAAATAGTGTGATCGTATCCATGTTTATCGTTATTAAATTTCATTCAAAGTTTAGTATTTGAATACCAGGAATTATTTCCCAAAATTACAAGGCACTCAACTGCAGAAAGTATTTTTAGGTCAAGAACAGTACCCGGATGAAAGATGTCGACTCAGAGACAAGCAGGGAAGAGACCGTCGCATAAATGGGCTTTAGACTTCTCACCAAGGTAATAAAACAAAAGATTATGTAGCATTTACATTATTGACATATGCCACTGATTCATGGCTTTCGATATCTCCCTCAAGTATATTTGAAATAGGTAAATTGTACCTGCGAAATACAAGGCCGGCCTTGGCCTGAGATAGCCGGGGCCGACTCTAATACTCATATATATTGACGTTATTGGTATTAGAGTCGGGGATAACCCGTATACCCTACAATGTTATTTTTCAATCTTCCCAAATTTCTCCGTCGGTGTCAAAGTTACCTCATACCTGACTGCACTAGGATGACTAATATGATCTAGCAATGCGTGCCGCTAACTTCGTGTGTCGGTAAAATCACTTTTAACGGAATGGTAGTCCAAAGATTTCTTGAGAAGATTTGTTTATCAAATGGTCACCACCATCTTGCCGAGTTTGCGAGAGGTCAGAGCGAGATTTAATCAAAGAGTGACTTCTATTTGTAATTCGGCACATACGGCAGGCCCAAGACCATTTTCATAAACAATAGGCGGCATGTGCCGAATTACAAATAGAAGTCGCTCTTTAATTAAATCTCGCTCTGACCTCTCGCAAACTCGGCAAGATGGTGGTGACCATTTGATAAACAAATCTTCTCAAGAAATCTTTGGACTACCATTCCGTTAAAAGTGATTTTACCGACACACGAAGTTAGCGGCACGCATTGCTAGATCATATTAGTCATCCTAGTGCAGTCAGGTATGAGGTAACTTTGATACCGACGGAGAAATTTGGGAAGATTGAAAAATAACATTGTAGGGTATAAGGGTTATCCCTGACTCTAATACCAATAACGTCAATATATAAAATGAGTATTAGAGTCGGCCCCGGCTAGGCCTGAGACTGAGTGCAAGAAGTCAAGAGGAAGCCAAGTGAAGTCTTACAACATGATTATAGCACATATAGCTTTGAAAATACCTAGACTTGGAAAACACACTATGTACAGTGAGAAGCTGTTTCTGTGGCTCCAAAGTGGTCCCGGTTCACAGCAGGGAGCCGGGACCAAATCCAGTTTTAGGCTCCTGAGGAAATCAGGAGACTTCGTAACCAAACACGTTTGTAACCAAACTCAGTTGAAACTGGTTCGTACCCAAACTGGTTCGTACCCAAGTAGCTTCGCACCCAAGAGATTTCGTTGCCATTGCATAATAAAACCATCTAGTCTCGCAAATATCGGACATTTTTTTATTAATTACGATTTATTGGCCATTATCTAATTCAATCAATTTCCTTTGGGTACGAAAATGTGGTGACGAAATCTGTTGGGTACGAACGAGTTTGGTTACGAAGATGTTTGGTTACGAAATCTCCTGCAACCCTCCTGAGCCGGGACCAAAACCACGCTAACCAACCACTAGAAAACATGATTTTTGTGTCATTTCCACAGAGTTGTAGGATAATATTTTATCACTCAAATGCGCTATAATAGCCATTAAGACCTGCCACTGAGCATTGGTGCAGATTTATAGCCTCGCCGAGGGTGTTTGTTGCAAAGCTTCGGCCTTGGCGGCCTTAGCTTTGGCAACAAACACCTACGTCTCAACTATAAATCTGCACCAATGCTCAGCGGCAGATCTCAATCCCTACATCATGTTAAAAAGGAAAAACAAAAAAGTCCGGGCACTGCAGGGTCTTAGCCAGGATTTTCTTAACAGGGTGTCCAAAATGGGGTTTCAAGAAGACAGGGTGTCCAAACCCCCTCGCTGAGAAAAGATAAGTCATCATACTGACCATATACATTGACAAATGAAGTATTTATATGCTTTATTTCTTCCACATATGTTCTAGTTATCATTTAAGAATAAAACTTTTTAAAATATCTACTTATAATTAATATTTCAAAAAATTCTGACTTAAAGATAGGGTGTCTTTTCCCCCCAAAATTGGTGTTTTTCGAGGACCAGGGTGCCAAAAAGACACCTGGACACCCTGCTGGCTAGGACCCTGCCGGGCAGCGGTAAACACATTGTTACTTCTTTTTTTGAAGTTACATAAATGCATTTTGTTTTTTAATCATTTTAAAGATTTGAGGAATTTCCAGCACCTTGAGTTTAAAGATAAGATGTCAAGTTGATTTCATTACAACTAAATACAACTTACAAGTCTTAAAGGGGAACTTGGGGAAGAACAAATCATAGGTTTATATGTAAGTTCATGGACATAGCTCAACATCTGTCATATACAGGGAAGCCCTAGAGCTCCACACAAGGAGAAATCTAAAATTGCAATTAATGAATAGCACCTCCTCTGAGTCATGGCCGCCGCCATTTTGAATCATTCTACAACTCTTGCTGCTGTGGTCAGTGTCATTGGGTGGCAAGCAGCTTAGTGATGTATTAGGTGCCAGTGGCTCTGTCTAGAAGGTAGATATTTCACTGCTCTGAATCACATTCAAGATGTTTAGGTATGAAAATCCCTACGACTTTGAACCAATACTAAAGGAAATGAAGATGATTGGTGTTCCCAGTACTGATAGACACTTCCTGTGTTTACTAACTTGTGTCTCATGGGGTCTAGATGTGTAATGCCAATTGGACAAGGTCAATTACCCTATGCATGTCCCTTTCCTTTACTTCCTTTTGTTATTACCCAAGGGACCTAGACATAAGACAAAACACCAGTTGTTAGACAACTAACAGAATCCTGAACAGTCTATACTCAGTGGATAAATAAAGACCTTGTTGAGGTTCCTATGAAAATTGCCATAAAAAGTTTTTAGATTAAAAGGCCATTCACCCTGAAAGTTAAGCTGTTAGGGTTGCTAAAGTCTGTACATCAGATCAAAATAATGAAGAGTATGATTATTAAACATAAGTCATTAAGAGAAGGTTGGTAATGAGTAAATGAAAATATCATTGATTCTTTCTTAAACAAAAGAAAGGGGCACTTGCAATTTGAGATATTTTGATTTCAACCTTCCTCTATATTGCAGTATTGTTTAAAAATGTATTTCTTCTCAGTGAAAATGGGGTCATGACTAGTGTTCGGAATCGGTCACAATTTTCAAGATCAATCATCGGTCCATCTGAACGACCGATGATCGATTAATAATCAAAGTTGTATATGCGCAGTTTTCCTTTGGTAGTCTTGGCTTGTTCAAGGGTACTTAGCTCCATCTTTGTTAAGGAGCTAATCTAACTCTCTTTAAATACCCCTTGAACCCCTTTGTTTTACTTGTTACAGCACTGCTTGATATTAGTTAAAGTGTAACTCCACCTTCAAAATTAAAAAAGATATGTTTTAGAGCTCAGTGTCACCTTTCTCAGGACACCTTGATTACAATTGTACTCCACAAATTGACTGAGATATTTAAGTTTGTATCTTGAAAAATACAGCAAATGTACTGCCTCAGCTGGTCCATGGGGGCACCATCTTGGACCTTATCAGAAACAGGAAGTGACATCATACTGCTACATCCAGGCTGCTCAGGGCCATTCAGAACTGAACACACTAACACATTCTGTCATTAGTAAATGACTTGCAAAGAGGATAGTGGTGTATCAGACTTAGCAAACAGAGGCACTGTGTCTCAGTGTATACCTATATGGTGCAATTTTATTTTCTAGAGGTATACCAGGTTCTGTGTGGCAAAAGCAATGAGGGAAAAGAGACCTGCAGTAAAGGGGTTATGGATGAGCTTTAGGGCTCTAGAGATTCTACCAGTTTACAAATTAGCCTGGTATTTAGTACTCTTACAATGTCCTGACACTGTTATCTTGTGATGAAAGAAAGTTTACAATTAGTAAGCTGTGTGTGTATTGTCATGTAGAGTGTGTCGGCTGCTCAGGAATTGACTGCAATACACATTAATCTCAAAGGAATTGCGTCTGCTCTATAGTCTCATGCTTTACCCAGGAGGTTAACTACAATAAACATCCTCTGGGCACAATTATTTCCAATTGCAGTCAGACTAGTTACTGTTAGGAAAACACAAGTATTTGAAGTACAATTGTGAAACCAGATAGCCTATAAACCATCTTCCAATTATATTGTGATGATGTTTAGTTCATATTAGCTATATATTACTTCTAAACTAATGCCTACAATTTAAACAGAAATATGGCAAATATAACATATTTTTAATTTTGTTATTGTATGACAGAAAACTATTATTATTATTAGTGTATTCTTCTGATAGTTGGAGGGGGAAGTCAGTGAACATCCTTTTCTGGCATTCAGAACTTCCCCAACTTAATCTTAATGTTCCTTGCCTTTAAATGTGGGGCTATCACAGACCATATATTGACCATATTTTTGGCGGTTCAGACCGTATATTGATCATGTTTTCACTGGTAAGTGCGCTTATTTCGAAAATCTTTGTTGCATCCAAACTGGAAGCTTGACAATTCACCATCTTTGTGCTCAGTTTTTGAGCTGTCCACAGTCACGGTCTTAGGGTTCAACTTTCCTAGGGGCATATGCCCCTAGATTTTGCTGTGGACTCCAAGATTTTTCAAACTAGGGGCCCAAAATAGTATGTAGCATAACCAGAAATCCAATTATTGGCCAATATTTTTTGTCAAAAGACCTTTTCGGGCCTCTGGCCTCAAATCTAAGTGTCAGACCCTGGCCACTAGAGCTAGCCCCTAAGCTCCCTCACTCTCTCCAGGAAGTCACAGCATGTCATCACACGCATCTAATTAACATCACTAATTAGGTTCCCTCTGAGCAAACATGGCAGCCCCCATAAAGTTACCTTTAAATGGTATTATCTCAGTTTATCTGCTGAGTACAATTGTAATCAAGGTGTCCTATGAAAGGTGAGATTGAGCTCTACAACATATCTTTTTTAATTTTGAAGGTGGAGTTTCACTTTAAGACATTGCAGGCTTTTGTGGAGTCTCTCACTTGATCAATAGGCTATTTCTGACTTTACTACTAGGAAATCTATGAAAGCTTTCTCCACTACCGTGTCTTTTTTTACAGCCAATTGCTGCACATGATTTTACCATTTTCTTGTTTGATACACTTTTTATGCAACTTGTGCAGAGAGCTCTTGTGAGGAGCACTGCTATTTATGATACACTGCCCGGAGGTAGCTAGGGGACAGGATGTGATCTCTGCCACCCAATGAGTGACAGCTGATAGCACTTGAAAAACATGGCTGCAGCCAGTGGCTGCCAGGGTCTGTTCAGGATGATGGCATTTCGCAAAAATCTCCCCTCATGGGATCACTTAGAGCAAAAGAAGGGCAGCATCCTGTTCTTGAAGTGTATTTCTTTCATATAAGCTGATATATATGTGAGCCTTTAGGGCCCCTTTAAAATTTTTAAATTTTGCATGTACCTACACAGTGGGATACAGCAGAATTTAACTGCCCACAGCTCCCGCTCCCCATATGACAACTCTCTACCACACCAGCTCCTATTAAGACTACATGTTTTAAGTACATTTGATACTTAATTTATGAGTACTTAGACTTACAAAGAAATATGTCCCCACTACTCACATCAACTTACTGAACGAATAAATGAGTTAATCTGAACTACAATGTGTTATGATAGAGTATCAAGTCTGCATGCTGTTCGTTAACTGTGAAATGGATAATCAAATAACCTGCAGCATAAAGATTTATTATTTATTAAAAAAAGATGCAGTTTATTGTAGGGTTCGGATGCGAAGAGATTTTTGGTATCGATTGATCGAAAAATATTTCTAACTATTGATAGATTCGGTTCGAGTTTTATGGCCACATTGCCGTAATTTTAAGGCCAACGATTTTCAACATTATTGTGCCGCGGCATGCGGCGGCACATGCCAGACACACATGCGGTGTGCCGCGGCACTTGATGAATCGGTGCACCAAATAGGGCGCAATAGATTCGTTTACTCTTGAGCGTTGACACAGAGCCGTTCCGTGTCACTTAAACAAAAGTTCTATTGACCATGAGTACTGTACCACATGGCAATAATAATCGATTATCGATTATTTCAAATGACGTTCGAACGGGTCGAGTCGGCCTCACCTCAACCAAATGCTCGAGTTCTCGCTTAATCGTACGACCAATAGTTTATTGTTACTTACATATGAAATATGAGTCTGTGCCGTGAATGAATGAATAAAAAATGCTGGGCCGATAGTCAGCAGCCACTCAAACAGGGGATGCTTATAGTGTAGTGGCTGCTCAATCTGTGGTCGGATTAAGGGTTATTCTACACAGTTTGTCATCCAGGAGGAGATAGGCTTCTTGCCATGTGGGTACTCACTAACTCACAAGCTCAGAGGCAGGCGGACTGTAAATAATGACCAGCTAGGACTATGGGCTTCAACAGTAGTCCTGTAAGTAGATGTATATAACAAATAGGGAACTCTAGATCCCTGTTACAGAATGAGATTACAGGTCTGTATTGAGCATAGGTTTCTCATCTAGGTAATAAACTAATAGGTACCCTTCTGTATGTTGATTCCATTCAAAGTTATAAGTATTCTATTTTTCTTGCAGGAGTCGCAGTGACCGCTGTGTGATCCCATACACTCCATCTGAGGAGTTGGCTTTCCCTATAGGATACATGGACAGACTGCTACCAGACATAGCCGTCAAAGACACAGAAACAGATTTAGTAGTAAAGGTATGGAAAATTTATAAATATGAGAAGATGCATCATATAAAGACAAAAGATATCAGCTTTACAACTAAACTTTGTATTTGAGGAAAAGATTTAGCTACATGAATACCATAACAATGCAATCAATGTTTTATGCTAATTCTGAGAATTTAAAATTTACATTAATTAGTAAAATATTACTGAAGTGTATTACTGAAGTGTAATTTATCCACTTAATTAAGACTGGCTGGGTTGTAATTAGGACTATCTCATTATCTGTTGGATATAATAAAGGCGTATTTTGAAAGTGATAGTGCATTAATTGAATGCAATTATCTATCTTTCAGAGATCATGGGACATAGCACTAGGACCGATCAAACAGATCCCTATGAATCTCTTCATTATGTGGATGGCAGGAAACACCATCTCTATCTTCCCCATCATGATGGTGGGAATGATGTTCATCAGACCAATACAAGCCATCATCGCAGCACAAGCAAGTAAGTTAGCACTTTCTGTATTTAACCCATATATGCCTGTAGCAGTCAAATCGTCTAAAAGGTTGGTGATATCTTACTTACAAAAGCAACATTCAGAAAATATTTGAAGGAGCAATGTTCATCCCGCTACATCTTTCTTTTAAATATTTTGGGGGTTTAAGCTTTATTTCAAAATTTAATATTTTCAAAAATATGACAGGTCCACACAACAGTGACCCAGCAGGGTCTTAGCCAGGAATTTGAAACTGGGTGCCTAAAATTGGCAGTTGTAAAATTTTTGGGCGTCCAAATTTGGGGGACCACATTATACTCGGATTTCAACCATAAACAGGTATATATTTATTAAAATAGGGCATAATATCCTTATACAAGGTGATGGGAATTATATGATGATGAAAAAATTCAATAATATGCTTGAGATTGACATTTAAGAAATTCCTCACAAAAAAATTGGGTGTCCTGAGGGGTGCTTTTTAAGGGTTTGGGTGTCCAAAAAGACACCCAGACGCCCTGCTAGCTAAGACAATGAATCCAGTCAAGTTGATCTCTGGGCATGAATGGGTTAACCCTTATAAATTCATGTACGACCTAAAAATGTGCAAGCTTATTGTTTTGCTAATATCTTTCTGGTCTGGGGATTTTTCTGAAATATATTTGAAGAAGAAATGTGTATCACAACCCTACCCACAACCCTCCTTCAAATACTTAGTGGATTTATTCTGAACTCCAAAGATATACTCTAATATCGTCAACTGGTCCAGACAGCACTTTCTAAGGAGATCTCTAACTTTCCTCTATACAGTTGAATATTCATCCGCTACTTTTGTTTAATTTGGCCTTTGAATATATTCATATTCACATTCATAATTATTTGAGACTTGAAAATGAAAACTGTTCCACTAGTTTTGTGAATGGCAATATCGAAGCAGTTGAGTAAAGTCAGATTGGCCAATTAAAAATCAATCAATATTTCAGCTCTGCTGTGTGGATGTTCTACATCAGAATAGGAATGCGATACGTGATAAGTATAGACTGAAGCTCAACTTCCAAATTATTTATGAGACCTCTTATCTTCAAACTTGGCTGAAAATAAACTTTATCTCCCCTTAAACTTACCAGATTCCCTTTAATTTAAATTCACCCATGTTCTAATGCAATTTTTTGTTTTCCCTTTGCAGCTTTTAAAATGATCGAGGGCAGTCATGCTCTGCCACAGCGATTTGTCTACCTACTGGGTAACTTAGCAGGTTTAGCGTTAGCCTTGTACAAATGTCAAGTGATGGGACTCCTTCCTACATACGCATCTGATTGGCTAGCCTTTGTGGAACCTCAACTGGTAAGTAACATTTAAAAAGGGAGGCAGGGACTTTGCCAGGACCTGTCCCGTCTGTCTTTTGGATAGACAGTTCCATGAGAAAACTCTTTCTTGCGCAGGAAAGAAATTCTATGAAGACTTTTTTTTGTGGTAATAACAAACCATCTTCTACTTCTAACAAACCATCTTCTAAGACATGGCTGAAGTGTTAATTGACTTATTGGCACAATAGGCTTTTAAATGTAGTTGGTATAGGGATTTGAAGTCCCTGAGTACCAAATCAGGACAGACAGACATTTTGGGATTGTTCTTTTAGACATAAAACTAAGACCTTTCAAGGAGGTGATTAGAAGTGTCCCACAAGCCCATATTTTTGGGGCATTGATACCGCCATTTTTTACTGTACCGCACTATTGAGGATAAAGAGAAAGTGTCCTTGTGATCAAATATTGATCACAAGGTTAACCTTTTGAAGATTGATGACCAATTTCATTCCGTTATCTTCTGTACAGTACTCAAATAACCTAAGCCTTGCAGTTTAGGCTTAAGTTGTAATGTGCTCTTTAGTTGTGACATGAAGTTTGGCAATAGTATATTATTATTGCATTATCAATCCATTCCCATCTGGAAAGTACACAGGGAGATTTACTCTTCTTTTAGCAAATATTTCTTTATATTGGCAACAGACCTTAACACGTGAGACTATGCATTAGGTATTGGGACGTACCTAAGTTTAGCTTAATTGGTTTCTTTGCACTTTCCATTTTCGAAACACACGGCCATACTTGTACTGATCTTTTCACTACTTTTTCAGAGAATGGAATGGTCAGGAGGTGGACTTGCTCTATAGAGGAACATATGAAGAACTGCCACAGGGATTTGTCATTACTCACATCATCATTATCAAAGACTTCACCTTCCAAGTGTTCATTACATGGAAGAGAAGGAAAGATCATTGTGTCTCTAACATTATTCATCAGGGTTTGACTTCTGTGGTGGATGGACGGGAATTCCCAATTTTCCAGGAGGACAATGGAAACAAAATGCGAGTTTGCTTTCCCAGGTGGCAACCTCACTTGTCAGAGAATACACAATGACTTCAATAGAATAGTTCAGTCCACTTACAATTTTACAACAATTTTGAACTTGAGTTTGTATGTTTTCATTAACCCTTCCACTGTTGAGGCTATTTTCTTCCAAAACACAAGGCTCAAAGATTTCTGAAAATCATCTAAACCCTGTCATGTTGGTATTCATTGGAAAGCTCACGCTGAGTACTCTTAGATTAGTACCCATGTGCCAGGGTTTTTATTAATTTTTCAGGTTTTTTGCAATGGGCAATCCCTCTTCTTTGTTAGATTGCCCTAAGGCAATCTAGAAAAATAACTAGAAAAATGTCAAGTCATACCCTGTTCATGGTGTAGAAATAATGATGGCTTAGCATCAGCAGTTCTATAATAATTATCTTATGCGTGAGGAGTTAAGAAATTCATACTCAATGAAATAAGAATCTAATTGTGATGCACCTAACAATCATCTTTTGTTTGGAGCAAATTCAAATATATTTTTTTTATAATTTCCAATACAATATACCAGTAATGCTATATTATGCCCTGAATTATTTGGAAGAAAAGTAACCCCAAATGTTCTATAAGAGTCCCTAAATAGTTGGAAGTATGTTTGAAAGGGTGGTGATGATGATTTTTTAAATCAAATATTTTTCTCAAAATATTGTTTAATGATGATGCAGTACATTTTGTCTGATAAAATGGGTTGGGGAAATAAGATCCCCCTTTCTTTGTAGCTCTGACTCATAAGCTGATTTCTATACAAAAAAAGGGTGTTACATTGTAAAGGAAATTTTTGTGAGATATGTTCCTTGTGTATGTAATATAGTATCAAAATGATGAAACCAAATGGATGATTTCAATTTGTAATCCATTTTTAAAAACACTTCAGGTACAACTAAAATGATGCAACTCTTAACTACAATTCTATTGGTCTATTGATCAACAAAGAAATTTCCTGTTTGTTTCTGTGCAAGAATGATACCAATTTAATGTATATCTGAATAGGATTCACTTTTGTGTTTTTTGTTGTATAAATCTGCCAATAAAATTCTTCTAATCCTTATGGGCTGTCTCCTGTCTTGTATTTTATCCTGCATTTTTATTGATTCCTATCCTTTCCTCAGGTACGGCAAGTTAAGGCATGTGGTATTTCATGCCCTCCAAGTATCTTCAGAGAATAAAACTCTTAACTATTCCATTTATGAAAAAAAAATGTTTTAGTCTAATTTATTTATGATCCTTTAAGATTGTGTTGTAGTTCAGAGAGATTTTTTAGCACTGATTGTTCGATATTAAGGGTATTTATTGTATCTATCAATGATATCATATGATATTATGTAAAGCACTCTGCTTGATATATTGAATAAGTAAATAGATAGAAGACATTCGCCCGCCCTACACCATGGCACGTGCATCAATGACTTCTTAATTCCTTGCTTTTGGGAATTATTTCATCAGTAAAAAGATGTCAGGCAACAGAAGAATGGCATTGTTGGCCTAGAAGGGGATGAAGCTGATGCATAGCATGCTATTGCTGCTAATAAAAGTGATTAGGCCAAGATAGTCTCCCTGTTTTTAATCCTCTCATACCTGACTTAAGTAAGAAATATGATTTAAGTAATACTAAAGAGCTACTTTAAAGTAGGTGAGTGATTACTTGTGAGTGTGTTTTTAAGTGCTTATTTTTGCCAAAAATCCAGTTTAGCACCAAAGGAACAACAGGAATATAACTTATTTGCAAAGCCTTTTATGAATAATCACTGCAGTAATTGACTTCTTTAGTCAAAAGCACATTAGCTAATGTTTATGTCATGTTTATCTAGTAGTCCAACTCGCAAAAGCCCTGAGATGTGAGGCCCTAACGCGAGTGTTTTTGTGAAAAGAACAGTACTTTGATAACAAGAGAATATAAAAACTTTTTGGATTTTGAAATGGAGTGAATATGGAAATGCTTAACAAGAAATTTGAGACAGTTATTATGCAATTTGTAAAATTATAAATCATTAAATGTCACTTCCATGCACAAATTTGCGTTTCACATATGCACATAGTAAGTTTTCAAAATATTCAAGAGTTTTTCTTCACCTCAACTTTTAAATTGTGCCAAACAGGATTCCCTTAACTGATTTCAATGAAATAAAGTCAACATTATACTATAAAACAAAGTAGGGTATGAATTTGGGTTTTGGGAGTCTCTCAAGCTGGAAATATGTGCACCTAGTTTGTTATTAGAGAACTACACCCTATTTTATAAACTTGTGGAGATCTCTAACAGGGAAGTGGCAATCCTAGACAGTATTTAGTTTAATATGACCCTGTACCGTAGTTAAGTTGCTTTAACTATCTTATCACATTCTACAATTAACATATTTAAGAAATTCGGGATTTTTTTAGTCATGTACTATTAATTTATTTCTTCATTATTTTTTCTTTCATTTATTATCATCTTATTTTATTCGTTTTCTTTTTTTAGAAATAAAACATCACAAGGAAAAAATTCTTTAAAACCAAACCTTTTTAGTAACCGTACCATGCTCCCTTAAAAGCATAAATGATTAGCCGAGACCGATTTATAAAAGCCGGATCTAGGTTAGTTCAGAAGTCAGTAGCCTTTACCAGTTTACGGTGGGGTATTCGTGTAAATCGTGCATCTTAATCGACAGCTACGTTCGATCGCATATTCCGGCGCTTTCCCTACAAGCTTTGTACTGTGTACAGGCCCACCGAATAGTCGCCCGCCACGTCAAAACGAACGAGTCTTTAGAGCAGGGCAACGTGCTTCCAGCGTGGTCAAGACATCTTGTGTACACCTTTTCAGTTTTCTTCACTAAACAACTTTATTCAAAATGTTTTTGATGTACTATTTGAATGAGGAGGGCAACAGGGTTTACACTTTGAAGGCAAGTTACTATTAGAAGTGAACATAGGCTGATTAGCCGATATTTCTTTGATCTATAATCAGTGTCTTAGCCAGGATTTAGAAATTGGGTGCCTAAAATTGGCTGTTGTAAAATTTGTGGGCGTCCAAATGTACAAGGGTGATCACAATATACTCATATTTCAACCATAAACATGTATAAATTAATCAAAATAAGGCATGATATCATTTAACAATGTCATGGGAATTAGAATGAGAGGAAAAAATTCAATTATAAGCTTCTGATTAAGATTTTTAGAAATTCCACACTAGAAATTTGGGTGTCCTGAGGGGTTCTTTTTAAGGGTTTGGGTGTCCAAAAAGGCACCCAGACGCCCTGCTGGCTAAGACCATGTCTATAATATATATTTCTATTTCTGGATTCATCCAAATTTTCTGAGGAAAACAAATGCTTATTGTTAGAAGTAGAAGGGCAAGATCAAGTGTTGAACTTGAAGTAAAGATCGGTATCCTGAATGGAAGTTCATTTTATAATCACAACCCTTATTTTCAGAGTCCAGATTTTATATTTTGCTGTCAATCATAGCCAACAAATATGTTCAAACATTTTTTGTTGCATTAGTCACGTTTGTGCTTGAGTTGTCAGGACTTGATTCTTATAAGTTAAACCAGGACTTCGGCTTATTTCAGAATTGGGATAGGTGTACCTGATTAGTTAAGTAGGCAAAAACTGAAGGAAAGGGACAATAGTGCAGTAGCCTTTAAATCCCCTAGAGGCAGGCTAGGGCTGTATTTTCAAGATTCAAAGCATTTGTGAGAGTGGTTCCTGTAGATATTTAGACCCGGTTTGTGTCTCTATCCAGGCCAGCTGTTCTTAATACTGACGTCTATATGGCCTTCAGAGACACGTCTGAGCATCTGTCATATGCGAACAGACGCTCCCAATGTCTTGGCAGGTGCTCGATTAGTCAGGTCTTCAGCAAATGTCTGAAATTTAAAATGGCGGAAATTGCCGCTTCAGAACTTCTTTCTAAGATTATAAAACACTTCAGCCATTGTCACCTGCCAACTTAGGGCATATACACTAGTCAAACATGTACATGATTCATTGGTTTAAGTCTGGCCGTGACACTCGCCTTATCACGCGAGAAATCCACTACAGTGAATTCACCGTAGTGGATGGCAGATTTTTACAATGCAGTGGTACCGTGTCTCTGAAGGCCATATAGACGTCAGTATTAAAAACAGCTGGCCTGGATAGAGACACAAACCGGGTCTAGTAGATATTGTACTCATGCTTATTGTTCTTTTCTTCTTCAGAAAGCTGGGCCCAATGGAAAGCCAACACTGTCTGCCCATCCTGCAAGGTTCTCACCAGATGACAAATACTCTCGCCACAGAGTCACCATCAAGAAAAGATTTGGTCTTCTCCTCACACAGCAACCCAAACCCGTCTACTAACTACACAGGAGAATGAACCGAGTTGTATATAGAACAATATTCACACAGTAGAATGGCTGAAATGGATAGATCTGGACTGGCATCTCCCAAACAGGACCTCTCATGGTTAATGCATATGAACTGTGAAGAAAACCTCAGAAAAGATGGATTCTCTGACAAATATAAGAAGCCCTGAATGAGGGATGGCTGGAATGATCAGCTCTGGATGTGTCAGTAACACGATTCCCAATTCACATTCCGTACACATCACATGTATTGCAAGCTTGGTGTAATCAAACCACAATAAAGCAACTTCGAAAACAAACTACTGAATTGGAACCAGGACGTAAAAGCCTGGAATAAGGGAATGAAACCAACTTCTGTGGATTGCAATTTGCAATCCAAGCAGCCAATATCTTAAGGAATCATCGGTTCAGTCAATTTCTCAGGAATGGTACATGGAATTATAACAATTCAACAGGATTTACACATGTAAATCTCTCACTATTAGACACAAACAACTAAATGTTACTTCCACTGACTGTGACATGGCTGAGTAGAACAAGTATCATCATGGAAATTCCCTCGACCAACAGCACCATCTTTTGACATTTGGCTTAACCATATCATTGACACTTTGTTGGATTGGATTTTCTTCATCTGTTCGTATCTATTATGTTCATGTAATGAGAGTCTGGGGTTGGAAATATATTCAAGAATTCATTTCACATCATCTGTTTTTATTTTTTCTCCAATTTAGATGGGTCTTAGTGATCGTCTAATTTTTAGAACCAATAGATATGTTAGAGCTAATTCAGTAATTTTATTTTCTCGAAAATGAGATACAAAAATGTGAAATCTTTATGTGCTACTGAAGAAGAATAAAATATTGAAAAGATACATCTGTATTTCTTGTTTTTGATTTTAATCAAGATAATGATTACCATTGTTCTCCAAATGTTCCTCCCAGTCTGTCATGTGCAATAAACCAGCCATGCCCTTGTCAGATCACATGATTAAAACGTATACAGAGAAAAAGTTGTGACCTCAAATCATGATCTTAGCCAGGATTAGTAAATGGGTGTCTAAAATTGGCAATAGTAAATGATTTGGGCGTCCTATTTTTCAAGGGAGATCACAGCAGTGTCTTAGCCAGGATTCAGAAACTGGGTGCCTAAAATTGGCAGTTGTAAAATTTCTGGGTGTCCAAATTTTTAAGGGGGATCACAATGTACTCATATTTTAACCATAAATATGTACAAATTCATCAAGATAAGGCATGATATCATCAAACAATGTCGTGGGAATTATAAGGAGATGAAAAAATTCAATTATAAGCTTGAGATTGGGATTTTTAGAAATTCCACACAAAACAATTTGGGTGTCCTGAGGGGTTCTTTTTAAGGGTTTGGGTGTCCAAAAAGACACCCAGACGCCCTGCTGGCTAAGACCTTCGATCACAGTATACTAACTTTACTTATATTTGAAACACCAAGACCTCAGGGATTAGATAACTATTGTTAGAAAGGGGACAGGAGTGCTAAACTAGGAGTTGTCTTATTTTGAGTGTGTCACCAGCACCACAGCCTTAACCCTGGATGGCAGGACGGCGTCTGGCTATGTAGTTACCCTGGAACTGGACTATTCTACCAGCAGGGAATGGCATTAGCAGCTACCTTATTACTAATGCCATACATGTACCGGCAGGTTAGATAAGTTATTAATAGACTAAAATGGCCGCTCCCAGTGCATCCTATTTCTGGTCTGTTAGGATGTGTTTAAACAGCAATATTTAAAGGACAATTCCACTATATGTAAAACAGAGGCCCAAATAGTTTCTTATGGTATTCTCTACTTAAACTCAAGTTCCCACCAGTGCCAACCTTCATACAAGAAATATATTGCTGTTCAAACACCTCCTAATAGACACAAAATAGAAGCACTGGGGGCGGCCATCTTAGCCAGTTAAAAGCCTCTAAGCAGGCTGTTGGTGCAACTAAGTCATTAGCAGTTACCTTACTGCTAATGACTAATAGTCATTAGTCATTCTTGTATGAAGGTTGCCACTGGTGGGAACTTGGGTTTAAGTAGAGAATACCACAAGAAACTATTTGGGCCTCTGTTTTATACATGGTGGAATTGTCCTTTAACTTATTGTATGAAGGTTGGCAGTGGTGGGAACTTCAGTTTATGTAGAGAATACCATTAGAAACAATTTGGACTCGTTTTATTCTTGGTGGAATTGCCCTCTAAGGTGAGTATATTCTTTGATGCCTATTCCATTCGGTAGGAAATGTGATATGTTAAATTGCCCAGATGTCCACTACAGGGCCTCTATATGGGTAAGGGAACATTAAAAGTTAATAGGGGCCTCTGGAAGCATTTTGACAGTACATTAGGTTCTCTTAGCCCATGACCATTTGGCAGAAGCAATTATGTTCAAGCACTGATGTCTATTCTAAAACTAGAAAAGTATTTCAATCAGCCAAGAAAAAATGGCTGGATTCCATATATAACTATTAATTTATTATGAGCAGTTCATCATTACAACTTGACGGACCTATAGAAATAAATTAAGGTGATAGTCTAGTACACCAAGATTATCACCACTAGGTGGTGTCCTTGGCTGGCCCCTAAGAATGGATATCAAAACAAAAGATTACATAAGAGGAGTGGTCACCCGCCACAAATCTCGACCTCGCAACTTTGTATTGTGCTACAACCACAAGAACAAAAGGTGGGTCCCATTGGGCCCTCCGTGCTAGATTGGTCCCAAACAACATGGGTGTCTGCTTCGACCATGCAGATTCCTTCGAGACCATTTTGACCAATATTTTCATCTCATTTTTTGGCTGAAAGTGAATAATGATACGATCTTCGAAGCCATTGTTTTAGAATATGACAGATTTGAATCCCCTCTAGGTGCAAGGTCATGTCATAAGTATCTCGTAGTATGATAGGACCTGAAAATCGGCATTAACTATGTAAACCACGTGCTGTTAGTAACCTTGAGAAATATTGGAACATTCAAAAATGTTTTTCACATACTTATTGTGCAGATTCCCGGTTAAGGTAGGACCTTGCACCTTACCAACGACATGAATGATCAAATGGTAGAGTTTGGTTTTCAAGGAAAGGGCGAGTCTTGACATTTTGCCCTAAAAACGAAACACAGCCAGATATGGTGGTAAAGGGTGCCACATCAACTCA
The DNA here is from genome assembly GCA_963942565.1 of Maea johnstoni. Taxonomy (NCBI): domain Eukaryota; kingdom Metazoa; phylum Annelida; class Polychaeta; order Spionida; family Magelonidae; genus Maea; species Maea johnstoni. The sequence goes on along the minus strand of OZ012688.1, from coordinate 3,012,680 downwards.
AAATAGCAAAATTATTGATAAGTTCATCATTATTCTGTGACTATGAGATGTAAGCTATACAATGGCATAAGTGCCGTAGTCTACATTTAACTCAGTTTTCAGATATTTAAGTTTTAAAAATGACCCGGGTATCGGGTAGGGTTCTACCTTAATTAACTTTGAAAAACATTCACTAGTAACATGAGGTCTACTTGTGAGTAACAATTCAACACAGCGAGTATATCAAATAATTTATTCATGTATACTATTATATGTACATATGGCAGCAGGTATGTTTGTACTATGCAGTCTGCAAGTCCCTAGTTATGCCAGACTTATGATAAACAGTGATATAACTTGAAATTATTCAAATTCAAAAAGGATACATTATGCTGCTGGTGGCTAATTTGGCCAAAGCAAAATGATGCAAAAAAACATGAAAATGACTGAAACCTTGGCACATGGGTACTTATCTGAGAGTGCTCAGTGCAAACTATCCAATAAATCCCAACATGACAGGGTTTAGGTGTTTTTCAAAAATATTTGCATCCTGTATCACCTTTTTTCAAGCCAAACCTGTACTTGATGATCAACTCTTTTTTTTGTGACTATGTAGAATGAAACTCTGAAAGAGAAAAGTTAATTGGAACAAAATTAATGTCCATCAAATATTTCCTGAATTCATGCTTCATACCTATGTTTCTTTCAGGTCCAATTTTATTTTCACAGGGATCTCTGAATATGAATGGGTAGGTAAGATAGTTTACCGCAGAGGCTCATGGACTTTCTTTACATGATAATGTTCTCTATCTGTATGTTGATACAATACCCTGCACAATGCTGAATAGCATACTGTATACTGTGTTAATTTTACATGTATAAAGTAATGCACTTGTCAGGCAGCTGCCTTTGATGTGGTTTACATTTTGCGTACTGGTGTTGAATAAAAAGCTATCATGTAAGCATGTTGAACAATACTAGCATACGGATCGGATGTCCAAATAATAGTGTGGAGTTTAATGAATGCGGACTCCAAGAGGTCCACACTATGCGTTGATTTAACTGCCGCTATATTAACACTGTATACAGTAGTAGATTATTGAACATGATGCTAGAAAGGATATCAAGCTTAGAAAACAATTAACAGCCATGTATATCAGGCTGGTCTCTACTTAAATTCCTCCTATTTTGAAATGAGGGATTTTGTGAGTATAAGAGTCATCCTTCAGGAGACAGGGCTAAATGATACCCAAAATTTTACAAGCCAAAAGAGCCAAGTGCACAGAAATACTTGCCTTGATATATCTGTGCTAGCCCTAAAACAATCAGGATATATAATGCTAAACAATACTCTGAATTTCCACTTGCCCCACACAGCTAGATGCCCAAAATGTTACTCGCCCTGGGCTAGCAGGCTACCATTCTTGCAGAGCCCTGCAAGACAAAGTATTAGTACTCAGTTGCATAAAACATGTGAAGGTTAGGAATCCCATGAAGTTCCCGTAAGAGCCCTGCAAGACTTAGTATCAGTAACAAAACGTGAAGATTGGTAATCCCTTAAAGTTCCCGTAAGAGCCCTACAAGACTTCATATCCGTGGTTGGTTGCATCAAACATTTGAAGGTTAGGAATCCTATACATTACATGTAAGAGCCTGCAAGACTTCGTATCAGTGCTTGGTAGCATAACACACGGCAAAGGTTAGGAATCCTATACATTACATGTAAGAGCCCTGCAAGACTTCGTATCAGTGCTTGGTTGCATAACACACGGCAAAGGTTAGGAATCCTATACATTACATGTAAGAGCCCTACAAGACTTCATATCCGTGGTTGGTTGCATCAAACATTTGAAGGTTAGGAATCCTATACATTACATGTAAGAGCCCTGCAAGACTTTGTATCAGTGCTTGGTTGCATAAAACATGGCAAAGGTTAGGAATCCTATACATTACATGTAAGAGCCCTGCAAGACTTAGTATCAGTGCTTGGTTGCATAAAACTTGGCAAAGGTTAAGAATCCCTGCAAGACTTATTCTCAGTTCTCAGTTGCATAAAACATTTGAAAGTTAAGAATCCCTATAAGTTCCCGTAAGAACCTTGCAAGATTAAGTATCGGTGCTAGGTTGAATTAAACATTTAACAGTTAGGAATCCCTTCAAGTTCACTTAAGGGTCAAGGTTTTTCTAAATTTCATCCAATATACTTTATGGCAGGGTCAGCCAGGATTTAGAAACTGGGTACTCAAATTTGGCAATCATTTTATTTTTCGGCATCCTATTTTTCATGGGGAGCAATATATACTCCGAGTACAACCATTAACAAGTATTTACTTATTGAAATAAGGCATAATATCATTATACAATTTTATGAGATTTGCATGATAAAACATATATACACATTGTAAAAACAAATCTGAATAATTCTGTATGCTCAGAATAATAAATTTGACGACGGACTTTTCATTGGCACTATTAGAACTTTTTGTCTGCTTATCTCTGCCATATTAAAATAATATGATACAACGGTACTTAACAAAAGAGATATATTCAACCTACAAAAACTAAACTGCTCTACAACAAAAGCAATTTTTTGCACCAAGAAAAGTCACATTAAAAAATGGCACTATTTTTCCATATTTCACTCATTCTAATCTGGAGGAAACACATAGTCTGACAAATATGGAAAGATCTTGATAACAAAATGTTTTGAAGAATATATAATAGGAAGCTGTTATTCCTATTGGGTTAATTACTGTAGAACACACAATGTACGCGTGTGGTTCCGCTTCGCTATATATAAAAATGCTGTACTTTTTTCCTACTGTACTGGTGCTGTCAGCAGCGGCTACCATCGCTAACATAAAGATACGCTATGATGCGAAAACTCCCCAATTCGCTATATTTGGGACACATGTATTATGTGTGTTCTACAGTAACCCTTCTCCAGATATTTTTCAAATCTTACTTTAATTGATGAGATATTTTCTCAGTTGTCGGACCATGTGTGCTCTGCAGATGCAAATGGGTCAAAACACATTGCACATAATATATACTTATAATTGCACTCCTGAGTATTCTATCAGTGTACCTGCCAAGAAATATCATGCATTATTTGACAGGTAACATGGTGTACTAAATATCCAGGGGGAAACCTAAATGTCTTAACATCTTGAATTGTAATTGTCAGTTTCTATAACAGTAGAGCATGTTAAACATCTCACAGTGGATTAAAATCAATCCAGCCCATTTACAACTAATCAATGGAACAGAGCAATTGAATATCAAACAAACATAGACTTGATTTTCCGAAATAGAAAGGATAACAATTTCAATATTGACACACAGTGGATAAAATTCCATTCATTTCATTTACCAAAATAAACAGTTGATTTTTTTAATCTCATGAACAATTGATTACATTCCTTGAATTCAATAATGACATAACACACATTGTTAACTAGTATTGTTGAATATCCCTCTACAACTCAGACTTCATATGTATTTGATAATTTTGGAACAAAAATTCAAATTCCAACTTAAACCCATAGCTTTTACTATTAGGGACTGAAGCAATTAGTATGTTGCAGATTTACCATAAATTCTCGGAAATTTGGAGCACCCTAGGAATTTGGGGTACCATGTATATTTTGTATTTAACACATCCGTCCTTGTAGTAGCCCAAAAATGTAACAACTTTGGTGATTTGTTTTTCGATGAAAGATATTTGGTCCGATGAATATTTGAAAACGTCAAATTAAAAAGAGACCCAACCAACAACTGTAGAATATTTTGTGCAAGCTCTTTAAAAACCTAGGAGTATTTAAACAATGAGTATGATAAAATATCAATCGGTTTATCAGTATTTTGTGCTTTAAAAAGCATAATTAAACCAGCTTAATCTTGCCATAGCGTTTAAAAAGCATCATAAACACTTCAACATTGTGTATATTGTAAAAGCTGAGATCTAAAAATAAACAAATTATAAATAATACATACATAATCTATTTCTTCCTCTGTATCACTAGAGTAAAATAATTATGCCATTTATCTGCCAATGTCTCCTATAAAAGATGAACATATTATGCAAGTGCATAGGATTTTGAAAATGGTAATCTAAATCATACCATTTGAGGCACTGAGAAAAGAAAAAGGTGAGTTTTATAAATCATTGTGTAATTCAACCATTATCAAATTTGTTTAGCTATGATATCCTTAAATTTATGGAGCAACTTTCTCCAAATTCTTTCAAGACTGTTTCTTTCAGATTGTTCAATTAAACAGGCATTCCTAGTTCCGGTTCAGATATTTCCTTAGAGATGGGTTAGTGTAATTAAACAGGCATTCCTAGTTCCGGTTCAGATATTTCCTTAGAGATGGGTTAGTGTAATTAAACAGGCATTCCTAGTTCCGGTTCAGATATTTCCTTAGAGATGGGTTAGTGTAATTAAACAGGCATTCCTAGTTCCGGTTCAGATATTTCCTTAGAGATGGGTTAGTGTAATTAAACAGGCATTCCTAGTTCCGGTTCTGATATTTCCTTAGAGATGGGTTAGTGTAATTAAACAGGCATTCCTAGTTCCGGTTCAGATATTTCCTTAGAGATGGGTTAGTGTAATTAAACAGGCATTCCTAGTTCCGGTTCAGATATTTCCTTAGAGATGGGTTAGTGTAATTAAACAGGCATTCCTAGTTCCGGTTCTGATATTTCCTTAGAGATGGGTTAGTGTAATTAAACAGGCATTCCTAGTTCCGGTTCTGATATTTCCTTAGAGATGGGTTAGTGTAATTAAACAGGCATTCCTAGTTCCGGTTCAGATATTTCCTTAGAGATGGGTTAGTGTAATTAAACAGGCATTCCTAGTTCCGGTTCAGATATTTCCTTAGAGATGGGTTAGTGTAATTAAACAGGCATTCCTAGTTCCGGTTCAGATATTTCCTTAGAGATGGGTTAGTGTAATTAAACAGGCATTCCTAGTTCCGGTTCAGATATTTCCTTAGAGATGGGTTAGTGTAATTAAACAGGCATTCCTAGTTCCGGTTCAGATATTTCCTTAGAGATGGGTTAGTGTAATTAAACAGGCATTCCTAGTTCCGGTTCAGATATTTCCTTAGAGATGGGTTAGTGTAATTAAACAGGCATTCCTAGTTCCGGTTCAGATATTTCCTTAGAGATGGGTTAGTGTAATTAAACAGGCATTCCTAGTTCCGGTTCAGATATTTCCTTAGAGATGGGTTAGTGTAATTAAACAGGCATTCCTAGTTCCGGTTCAGATATTTCCTTAGAGATGGGTTAGTGTAATTAAACAGGCATTCCTAGTTCCGGTTCAGATATTTCCTTAGAGATGGGTTAGTGTAATTAAACAGGCATTCCTAGTTCCGGTTCAGATATTTCCTTAGAGATGGGTTAGTGTAATTAAACAGGCATTCCTAGTTCCGGTTCAGATATTTCCTTAGAGATGGGTTAGTGTAATTAAACAGGCATTCCTAGTTCCGGTTCAGATATTTCCTTAGAGATGGGTTAGTGTAATTAAACAGGCATTCCTAGTTCCGGTTCAGATATTTCCTTAGAGATGGGTTAGTGTAATTAAAAAAGGACTTTTTTCGCAACCAAATTGCAAGTGATTCTAGTTTAATTTTACCGACAACAAAAACTTTCAGGTGCCGATTTTACTGAAAACCTCAGTAACATATGAATCACTGACTGAATTAGAACAGCACCTATCAACACATTGCAAAGTTAATCATATCTTAGATTAATAAAAGAATGGATATGTAGCGAGAGGCCAATTACTATATGCGCTATAGTGAAGACCTGGATATTCCAGAGGTCTCAAATATGGCCTAAGTGTGACATCACTAGGAGACAGAGGCCAATAAGGGCTCTCGTATAGCTTACATAACAGAGAATCTTGTGCACTAACATGCGCAGAACTGGACTTATGGGCTATTTGCCGCAGTTAGCTTGACCAGCTGGTTTCATATCCACTTGTTTTATTCATCTTAGATCATACAGATATTCCTCTCCTGTTTTATACTTGTGGCGCCCTCTGTTATGAAGAACGAGACTTAGTGTGTTTTATACTTGTGGCGCCCTCTGTTATGAAGAACGAGACTTAGTGTGTTTTATAGTTGTGGCGCCCCCTGTCATGAAGAACGAGACTTGGTGCGTTTTATACTTGTGGCGCCCCCTGTCATGAAGAACGAGACTTAGTGTGTTTTATACTTGTGGCGCCCTCTGTCATGAAGAACGAGACTTGGTGCGTTTTATACTTGTGGCGCCCCCTGTCATGAAGAACGAGACTTAGTGTGTTTTATACTTGTGGCGCCCTCTGTCATGAAGAATGAGACTTGGTGCGTTTTATACTTGTGGCGCCCCCTGTCATGAAGAACGAGACTTGGTGCTTAGACCTGGGTCTTGCGGATTTTTCTCTCCTTCAAGTGAGTTCCAATCATTTGCATAATTTTCTTCTGCCACACCTGCAAGATAAAATTGCATTTCCTCTTTATCGCATCAAGAATGTTGCTCATTCAATTCAATCAATTGCCCAGGCTCTAGGCTACACTGGCCATATATAGGATACTTAGGGATATCACATAATGTAGGATATTATAGAATTACTTATCCTTTATGTAAAGAGCCCAATTCCATAGGGAGAACCTAGCAAAAATGCTATCCTCCCACTGTCACTTCTCACTTAAACAGATTCTGTAGAATAGGAAATTAATCTGAGGTACAAATTAACCAATATTGTGATTTTGGATTTTTCCGAGATGTTTTATTCCGAAAAGCCTATACTGAAGCTTAATATCATAATGACAGGAAAAATAATCCAACTTCTAATATACCAAACTGACATCACTTGTAAAAGTTCTGCAGAATAAACCACTCAGATTTATTTCCTAGTTTACAGTACATCATAGAATACCCTCAATCTTTGTGATAGATAAGTGTTTGGTACTAACTTGTAGCAATTGAGCTCCTACTTCTCATGGTGGACTGGAAAGTGGTCAGGGCTGCTTGGAACTGCTGCCTCTCGCGCCCCTATAAATAAAGCAAAATTAATTAGTCAAACAACATTAATTCAACATCCAACCGTCAAACAGCATAACAACAGGACCTGATATTTAGGGGCAAGTAAAAAAAAGAATAACAGTCAAACAGCATAAGAACATGACTTGATATTAAGGGGCAAGTAAAATAAAAGAATAACAGTCAAACAGCATAAGAACATGACTTGATATTAAGGGGCAAGTAAAATAAAAGAATAACAGTCAAACAGCATAAGAACATGACTTGATATTAAGGGGCAAGTAAAATAAAAGAATAACAGTCAAACAGCATAAGAACATGACTTGATATTAAGGGGCAAGTAAAATAAAAGAATAACAGTCAAACAGCATAAGAACATGACTTGATATTTAGGGGCATGTAAAATAAAGTAATAACCGTCCAAGCAAAAGAGCAGGACTTCATATTGAGGGGCATGTAAAATAAAGGAATAAACAGCCAACGGCATAATAGCAGATCTTGATATTCAGGGCCATGTAAAATAAAGAAATAACAGTTAAACTGCATAAGAACAGGACTTAATATTGAAGGGCAGGTAAAAAAAAGAAATAAACAGCCAACAGCATATTAGCAGATCTTGATATTCAGGGGCATGTAAAATAAAGAAATAACAGTTAAACTGTGTAAGAACAGGACTTGATATTCTGGGCCATGTAAAATAGAGCAATAAAAGTCAACCAGCATCATAGCAGATATTCATATTAACAGGCAAATGGTGGCCATTATGGATTTTTGGCTGTTTCCATGGCAACCAAAAATGTTTGGCAAGGGCTCCTCGGCTAAAATTAGTCAGATGGACATGAGGGATAAACCAAATTTGGTGCTTTCACCCAGCTGGTAACGATAAAGTCGCTAAGCCACCTGACTACAGGAAGTCAAATTATCTTACCTCTTTGGGGTCATTGTCTGTGAGAGTGAGAAATGAGACCTATCTTTCCTGAGGAGATATCTTTCATAGAGAGATAGATAAAAAGACTGTACCTTTCCAGACTCTAGCTCTGTGATAGCTGTGAGAATCTGTCTGCGAGGTTCCGTATGTGCGATACCCAGCTCTTTGAGGTCGTTGTCTGTGAGAGTGAGAAATGCCTCCATGTCAACTTCCTGTTCCTCGAAGATTGGCTGGTAGCGCTCGAGGGAAAGTTTCTTCAACATCGTCTTCAGCTCATCTACAGTGCCAATAGGATAAGAGGATTCAATCATTTCAATCAAAACTTTGGAAGTGAAATTAGCCCTTCCAATGCTAAGGCCACTTTTCTCATAAGCACAAGGATGCAAAGATTTTAAAAACACAATCTAAACTTTACGTAATGTTGGTATTCATTAGAAAGCTCTCACTGAGTACTCTCAGATGAGTACCCATGTGCCAGGGTTTCAGCCATTTTTCAGGTTTTTTTCATCACTTTGTATTGGCCAAATTAGCTATCACCAGCATAAGGGTTAACACAATGTAGATTTCCTATAAAAACAAGACTAAGCTTAACCTTTCCAATGCCACACATATATGCATTTGTAGCAACACTATCCTAGAGAACTGCATCAATGTGGGACAGTGGGCGAGATGATCAAATACATTTAAAGAAGAGTCAGACTTGCCAGTCTAAAAGACCCCTTACTTTCCTCAAAAATTAGGCAATTTGGTTGATAGAATGTTGTGCTCGATTCAAGGGCCATTTGATATGTTACATTTCACCTTGGTGGACCAAACTTCTTTAAGAGTGTCAAACATGAACAACTTAGTACTGGAATTTGGCCCATAATCCCCATTACAATTTGGCATCAGACATAATGTAAGCAAAATTACAAGTTGGACTCCCAAGGATAAATTTATTTCTAGTGGTCTCCTGTTCAGACTTAAGCAACATTACACATAATTACCTATTTTGGCACAGTTTCACTACGCTTTAGATGCGATGAATAAAGCAAAACAATATAACTATCCAACTAGAGAAGCACAGCTTAACAATTTTGATAACATCTTTGAAAGAGAAGCATATCTCAGAGAATATTTGAAGGAAAAATGTTTATCAGAACACTACCAACAACTCTCCTTGAAATCTTCTGTAAAATAAGTTATTGTCAAAAATATCATTGATCCAGACAATGATTTCTGGAAAAACTCTTAAGCATTAATGGGTCAAACTAGATGTCTGAAATATATGCAATCCTTCCCTCTTCCCCCCCCCCCCCCCCCCCCCCCCCCCTCTTTTTCTGCATTTGCCGTATTGTCCACTCACCGTCATCTTCGTTGATGCAATCCATTGGTTGGGAAGAGGTGGGCGTTTCCGAGCTGGTCGACTCGGTAGCCTTGGGAGTTGGAGATGGCGATGGCGTCAAGGTGGATGTGCTTTCCTTCGACGAGGCGCTCTTGGCACGAGAATTCTTTTTTGGCAGGAGGGAGGATGTCCCACTGATGGAACTGCCCGGTGAGGTAGCACTCGATGCTGATAACAATGGCATTCCTGGGGACCTAACAAAAGTAACAATAAGAATATATAAACAGTTGATACCTATTATATGCACCACTCCTTTGAAATGAGCTCCCCAATAACATCAAGGCTGCTGATGGTGTGCAAAACTTAACGACTCAGCTGAAAACATTGCTGCTTGGAAAGGAGTTTACTTGACTATATGGACCATAAAAATCTGAGCACTATTCTTTACAAAGCGCTTTTAAACATTATAGATGGAAAGGGCGCTACTGTAAAACCCATTATTATCACGCTCCTTTTAATTTCACGCATTTCGCGCTTGGTGATGGTAATGCGCATATTACTGGCACTGATATACGTTCAAAATAGCATAACCATGCCCCATCTAGCGTTGATGCAGTTGATGCGTGTAATTAAATGGCCGCGTTTAGATTCAGGCGGCAGTTGCGTGAATAAAAATGTGCGTGGTAATAAAAGGTTTTACAGTATATCAAATACCAAATATCATTATTATTATACCATTGGTGATACTGATAGGAGCCCAGAGATCTGACCCCAGATTAGAGCCGGGTGCAAAGTTGGCCGTATCGGGCTCGAGATGTCAAGCGCGTAAGAGTACGGCCCGGGCTCATGTGTGCCAATGATTTTTGTCCTGTGTACAAACGCAACTCATTGTGCTTGTGCAACAGAATTCAAATCATGGGAATTTTGTTTATTCTCACTTTTCTATTATATTAAGACTAACTCATGAGCATAGTCTTAGCCAGCATCATTTGGACACACAAACCCTGAAAAATCACCCTTCAGGACACCCAAATATGTTATGAGGATTTTCTTTCAATGTCAATTTCAGGCATTTAATTGATTTTTTCATCTCTATAATCACCATGGCACTGTATATGGATAATATGCCCTATTTCAATAAGTAAATACACATTTATGATTCTTTTGCTGATGAACAGGAAAAAAGGTGTGAAATGAAAAATCCAGATCTAAGACCATCATGGGCCTACAGAGAAACTGGGTTGACTCTTTTGATAAAAATGGTGAACGATCCTGAAATATATCTGTATATAGACAAACGTACCTGTTATTTGACCTGTGGTTTAAAAGGAAACTGGGAGGACGGACAGGAGGCAGCTGGGAGGCAGGAACAAACAAAGGATTCTGTTGGGAATCACTTCTACTCTTGAGCGAATCTGCAAGGGAAATTCAGCAAATAAGCCATGGCAAAAAGGGAGGAAGGAAGGAATGGGGTTTTACATCACTTTCAATTGCTTACCATAAATTCTCAGTAATTTGGGACACTTTTTTTAATAATCACAATTTTTCTAGGTTCAGGGTGGCCCATGTTTCGAAAATACATTGATGATGTATCAGCAAGATTTACAGCTAGGTCCAGATTTTGTGAAATGGCAACTGGCGATAGATCAAGGGTTGCCCAGATTTCCTATAGATTATTTTGCAAAATAATGAAAGTGGACCAAATTCCTAGGGTGGTTTAGAAACGGGAAGAAATCCCCTTCTCTTCACGAATAGTTGCAAGAGATATTTTAGTTGCAGAAGGACGATAGACAGCCCTCACAACACCAAACATTTATATAGCAAACAGACCAACCCGCTTATGGTGACCCAGTGGAGACTCAGACCTGCGAACTCACGCTTGGGAGCCAGGCATCATAAACATGGCAGATCCCTATATGTCATGGCAGAATTTCATTAAATCAATGTACAAATCAGATGCAGATACAGATGTTCAACTAACCACCTTCACAATCTAAAATGTTGATTTTCTTGCTAAGTATTGCATTTTTTCTTTACTTTTGCTCAAAACTAAGAGGTAATTCTCTCTTTCTAATACACAAACCCCCTCACTCCAGATTTGAAAAATTAAATACTTACTTGACTTGTGAAAGTCACTCCCTGCAGTGAGGGTACTGCTGGATGCGGACGATGGCACACGATTGTTGCGTAGGACGGCACTAATACTGCTGGCGCCCCCTGAGGAGGCCGGACTGTACTGAAAGCGTCCAGAGTTGGAGGGACTAGCAGGACTGGTACTGAGGCTGGAGTTGGAGTGGTTGTTGAGGAATTTGAAGGGCTTGATGGTGGGACTAACTGGAGTCTGAAAAAGCAAGAAATTATTACATATCCCCATTGTGAAAATGTGATGCAGAAAGATGTCTGCAAAAAATATAACATAATATGACAACCTTGCTACCAATATCCTGTTTTAGAGAACATAATTTATGCATATATCCAGATATTTTAATTTTACAAACAGCACTATCATAACATTGACATCTGCATTTACAATACTATGAAAAAACTTAAAAATAAAACATGAATTCACCTTCCCCGCCCCCTCCAAAAATGATGTAGAAGAATTTAGAGCAAGTCTAAAGTATGTCAGGATTTCTTTTAATTTTCTATGGACTGAAAATGCATTTCACTCGACAGAAATGGAAATAGGACACACTGACAATCACTAAGCTCTTACCCCTTTTCCAATGCAGACAATTGATCAATAGAAGACCTCATTAATATGACCAATTTAAATTTGGAATTTTATCTATTGTCACTTTTTCGGACATATTGTAAATAAGTCTTGACTAACCAGTTGTAGGTGGTGGTGAAAAAACAAAGTACCGTAATTTCGTGTGTATATACATTTTCACACTCAAATCGGAGGTGCGTCTTATACACAAAGCTAGAGATTTAGGGTGTTTTACATCGTGTCCCCACGCCACTCGGAGATCATCTGATTACAATTATGATGCGGCCAAGACAATGCCTATCGATGTTTGCCCCGGCATTTACGAATTGTAATTACCGTACCGCTCTCTGTTAGAATTTATCAATTACAATCAATTTCATGCCTAGGACAATAGGCACTGACACATAGTGATAAGCACTGATGTCACGCTGATGTCGCATTGATGTCACATTTCACTCATTTAGAAAAGTGTTTTACTGGTTTTCTAGCGCTATTCATGAGGAGTTGATTTTCCACAATATTTCCCAAAATGGGGTGCACACTATACACAAATCCAAGGTCTATACATAGGTTTAAAGGCCTGAACAAGGGGTGCGTTTTATATACAGGTGCATCTTATTCACGCGAAATTACAGTACCTGGGAAAAGCACCGCCTAACCATAGAGTTACGCTTTTCGGAATTGAACCAAACTAAACTAGCACAATGACCTTACCATAGTGGAACTGCCATCGAGGGAGACCATTGAACGCCGGTTGTTGACTGGAGGCATCTTTGGACGGTCGATGTTGTCGAAGGACGGAGAAGGGAAAAATGGCGGTATGACTGGCTTCAAGTTGCCATTGACTATGTTAGGATTGCTTGGCGTGAGACCCTAAAAATGGATGCGAAAATTTTTAAGCCAAATATACTTTAGATGACATGGGAGAGTCAATGTTTTCAAAGAACGTGGAAGGGAAGAACTTCAAATTGCCATTGACTATGAGTGGATTGCTATGTTGCATTGATTTTGTAAGGTCAAATCCTTAAAAAAAGGAATTCAAAGTTGTTTGAGTTTTCAGGTATCTTAAAACCTGAATACACTGTAGATGACTTATCATGTATTAGCTTTGTCATAACAAAACAACACTCTGTAAAGATCATTATATTAGTTTTCAGCTATTTTCTCTGGCAACTAATTGCTTCAATATAAATGTACATATCTCTTTACAATGATAGCTTTTCTAGCTTATTGTGAGGAAGAAATATGAGACACCTTACAATCAAAAACCATATTCAAATTTGCCATTTAGGATACCAAAGTTCGAATTAAGGCCATGTCACATGTTTGGATAGCCTACCAGAGTGTAGACGTTTGCGCTCTTCTTCGTCTCTAGCAGTATCGTATCATAACTCTCCACCGAAGCGATGGATGCGACTGTGGTTGCCGTGTCAACCGCATGACTGGGTGAGGTACGTAGCGACGGACTCTCAGCGCTGGGCTTCTCAACCTGCATAAAAAACAGGACTATTCAAAAAAAATCCACTTCTGAAAAACTCCAAAATCCCCAGACAACAGGGATTTATATCTATAGGTTATTAAAAAGACTTGTAAAATAAAATAAAAAATGTCTCCAAGGACAGTTCAATATTTTTTTCTATTTCTGAAAAACTTCAAATCTCCAGACAACAATGATTTATATTTCGATGTTATCTTACAGAAACAATAAGAGGGAAAATGCACACTACAATTTCAAACATTGCATAATTAAGCCATTTGTGCAGTTTCAATTGACAAATGTTACTTGGATGCTGCTATACTTTTAAAAATAAATTGTTCTATAAAACATTAGCATTACCTATTACAGTAAAAATTTACCCACTAAGTAATTGATTGCTTGCTATTACATTAAAAAATGACAAATTACTATCAATATTTTTATTACAATTACGAATTACCCCAACCCTGCTCAAAACATGAATGGGTTCTATTGAGAGTCCAAGATTTTATTTTGTCCCTTACCTTGGGGGAGTTCTTGCTCTTCATGGTTGCCGTGGTTTCTTGTGGGCTAGGCTCTGGAAGGGGTGCTAGGCGATTGGTCGTCATGGTGAAAGTCCTACCTAACTTGAGATTCCGGAAACGATTTGACATACGATTCCACCACGCCTGAAAAATAGAGGGAAAAATGAAAAATATCAGAAATAATCAAACAAGATAGACGCCAGTGGCGTCAAGAGGTTGATTCCTTGTATGTCTTTTTGTAGTTAATCATTTGCAATTTTTTGTTTTTTTAATATTTTGCTATTTTGAAATTTTTCTGATTTTTGTGTTTTTTCGTTAGTGGTTACAGACTGATACACACTTGTAATGCTGCTGATGATACTTACAGACTTTTTAATCAAAAACCAAGTTTGTGAATAGACATTAATATCAGTTTGGAGCACTATAAAACATTTTCCTTTTTTATGAAATTCTTTATCTTTTTATCATACCTAATAGTGCCAAAAAATACATCTGAAACACATATCTTTCAAAATTTTCATAAGATTTCTATCTAAAACCCTCCCTCAAATATTTTCCAAAACTATAACCCACTTCTAGCTATCCAGAAACTTTGACAAACTCACCACCCACCATCACCTATCCAGTAGATCACCAAACATGAACGGGAAAAGCCCACATCCTGCACTGCAAATGACAGTCAACAAAACCCCACCAATAGCATGCTTGCCACAACTTACTTAATGCTGCCTGAAGAACTTTAGTCCGTGACTTACCCTTACATGAAAATGGCCAAACACTGCCAGAATGCAAACATGCACAGGGATCAACCTTATGGTCCCTTAAAGGGCATATGCCCCTGAACCATGTGATTTTGCTACCAGATGATGAATTATAGGAGCCAAGTTTGTGAACGGACATTAAATATCAGCTTAAAGCATTTTAAAAACTTTTCCTTTTTTTGAAATTCTTTATCTTTTCATCATACCTAATAGTGCCAAAAAATACAGCTGAAACACAAACCTTTCAAACTTTTCCCTGGGAGCATGCCCCAAGATCCCCAAACCTGGACAATGCACCCCTGGCAAAACCATACCGTCGTGGTGGCCGCACAGGAATTTAATAGCCCCTAAACTTAAAATCCTGGGAGCCAAATCTGCTCCTGTCTGAAAATGTTAAAGTCAATCACTGATGCATGTAACAAACTGACTGGCTGCCTGCAAATAACACCACATCAAAATCAAACATGTTGCCAACAGCCAAAAATCCACTCCCCCTTAACAGAGGCTTGTGACTCTCCCCCACAACACAAAATGTTAACACATAAGCTAAGTTTATACAACAAAGCCCATGCATTAAAATAAGTGCCGGCTCTCAAATATTAAAAAAGACCAACAGTTAAACAGCGAATAAAAAATTTCATCATAACCTAAAATTCAGCACGCATAAATAAAATGCAACTTTTGACAAACTAAACTAATCACTAAGCCTATCCGCCAAATATAAACATGAACATTTTAACACACATACTTCAGAAAAAGAGAGCGATGGGGGGCGGGGTTAACAATTTGACATCTGACATATCATCAAAGTAACACAAAACATTTACATGAAGATGGCCAAACACTGCCTAAAAGCAAACATGAACAGGGATCAACCTTATGTACCCTTTAGGGGCATATGCCCCTGGTTCATGTGATATTGCAACCAGATGAAAAAATATACGAGCCAACTTTGTGAAAGGACATTAAATATATGTTTGGAGCATTTTAAAACATTTTCCTTTTTCCTTAAATTCTTTATCTTTCTATCATACCTAATAGTGCCAAAAAATACATCTGAAACACATATCCTACAATTTTTTCATAAGAATTCTATCTAAAACCCTCCCCCAAATATTTCCCAAAATTATAACCCACTTCTAGCTATCCAAGAAACTATGACAAACCCACCATCACTCATCCAGTAGATCACCAAACATGAATGGGAAAAGCCCACATCCTGCACTGCAAATGAGAGTCAACAAAACCCCACCAATAGCATGCTTGCCACAACTTACCTGCTGCTGCCTGAAGAACATTAGTCCGTGACTTACCTTTACATGAAAATGACCAAACACTGCCTGAGTGCAAACATGCACAAGGATCAACCTTATGGTCCCTTAAGGGGCATATGTTCCTGGATTATGTGATTTTGCTACCTGATGATGAACTATAAGAGCCAAGCTTGTGAATGGACATTAAATATCAGCTTAGAACATTTTAAAAAAAATTCAACTTTCTTGAACTTCTTTATCTTTTTATCATACCTAATAGTGCCAAAAAATACATCAGAAACACAAACTATTCAATTTTTTCCCTGGAAAAATGCTCCAAAACCCCCAAACCTGGACAGTTAAAACATTTCCCTTCCACTGAAATTCTTTATCTTTTTATCATACCTAATAGTGCCAAAAAATACAACTGAAACACATATCCCTCAATTTTTTCAAAAGAATTCTATCTAAAACCCTCCCTCAACTATTTTCGAAAACTATAACCCACTCCTAGCTATCCAAGAAACTATGGCAAACTCACCACCACTAATCCAGTAGATCACCAAACATGAATGGGAAAAGCCTACAACCAGCACTGCAAATGACAGCCAACAAAACCCCACCAGCAGCATGCTTGCCACAACTAACATGCTGCTGCCTGAAGAACTTTAGTCCGTGACTTACCTTTACATGAAAATGGCCAAACACTGCCTGAATGCAAACATGCACAAATATCAACCATATGGCCCCTTAAGGGACATATGCCCCTGGCCATGATCTTCCGCCACTAAAGCAGGTCCAGCACTACCAGAAACCCAATATGCATGCAATAACTTTGTACTTAAACCTAAAATAGACTGATACACACTTGTAATGCTGCTGATGATACTTACAGACTTTTTAATCAAAAACCAAGTTTGTGAATAGACATTAATATCAGTTTGGAGCAATTTAAAACAATTTCCTTTTATTTGAACTTCTTTATCTTTTTATCACACCTAATAGTGCCAAAAAATACATCTGAAACACATATCTTCCAAACTTTTCATAAGATTTCTATCTAAATCCGCACTTAAAAAAACTTCCCTATTTTTGAATTTCTTTATCTTTTTATCACACCTAATAGTGCCAAGAAATACAACTATAAGAGCCAGTTTGTGAATGTACATTAAATATCAGTCTAGAACAATTTCAAAAAAAATTCCCATTCTTTGAACTTCTTTATCTTTCTATCATACCTAATAGTGTTAAAAAATACATCAGAAACACAAACTTTGTAATTTTCCCTTTATTTTGATCAGTATTTTCGTTTGTTTTGCATCTTGGGCGATACAAATGCAGGGAGATGCTGCCTGGGCCCGAGCACTGGGTTGAAGGGGTATGGGACCGGCATCGGCATCATAGGGTAGAAGCCTGCATACTTCAGGTCTGCTACTTCACTCATGTTGAGAAGAGTTTCTAGGGACAGAACTGCAGGCAGCACTAAACATAAGGTAGACTGAAGGTACATCAGAGAAATTCAATACACCATGCAACCTGAAAAAATAATCATACATACCATCAAAGCAACACAAAAATATCAACACAAAACATATCTCACCAAATGCAATCTTATATTATCACACCGACACAATATCTTCTTTAAACAGTAATTGTTTTGTTTGAGGGACAGTGAAGATTTGCATGGTTTCTATATTTTGTGGATGTGTTTTTATAAAATTGTATATTGAGTGATAGTTTTGTATTGATACTTTTGTATTTATTTCAATTTAATGTATGCTTACTATTTTGGGTTGTCAGGTGAATCAAGTTCCTATGATGCTCTTTGGTGTAGATGCAGTATGATGTCGAAGCCAGTTTCTATGAGTGCTGCCTGCAGTTATGTCCCTTGACACCCTTCTCACCATGAGTGAAAATGCAATCCTGAAGTATGCAGACCATTAACCCTGCCATCCCATGCATTCGCATTACATGCTCTTTGGGCTTATAAGTTTGTGACCAATAAATTATAACAGTACACACTTTTCCTGTCACCCAAAACAATTAAAATCATATCTTTATCTAAAATACAACAACAGTGAGAACGGAAGGGATGGCAGGGTTAAAGGTCTGCTAACTTCAGGACTGCATACTACACTCATGGTGAGAAGGGTATATATACTGACTGCTGAAATCGCGATAAAAATATTTACTACTTCCGTTTTTTTCAAAGTTGTTTTCTTACGATTGTGGGGATCAAAAAAAATCCACAAATGGGCAGGATGGATTATTTAGAGTCTGTTTTCTTGAAGTTGAAACTTTTTTTCCGGTTTTAGTGGCGAAATTAATAAGTAAATTTAGAATTTCGCCAGGGTTCCTAAATCAACATTCCAAAAAGCCGTTTTTGCCGTTTTTTTCCGAAGTCGCCATTTTTTTTCAAAAATTACAAATATAATCAACAAGTTATGATAATAGGGTAAAAGCCCTATTTGTTGCGAACACTTTGATGGGCCATTTGTAAATTTTGACCCAGAAACGGCGACGTGACAATTTATTGAAAAAAGTATGTTTTTTGTGTGAAATGCACACAATGCATATCAATGCCCTAATCTCGCTAATGTCAAAAAAATCAACTTCCGGTTGTAGCGAAAAGCTATTTTTTCGCTTCCAACCTGAAGTTGAATTAAAAAAATGATTGAATCAGATAGATGAGGATCTCATCTATCCAGGTAGGTAGTCATATTGTGATCGGGGGGTGATAGCTTGATGAAATTGACAGGAATCGGCGAGGTACCATTGAGAATGTACTCATCGCCATGGTCAACACGCCACCATCGATGCGTGTTGACAAATATCTCAAAATATTTTCGATTTTCCGAAACCAAAAGAATTAATCTTAATAATATAGATACTTGGCTTGTTAATTCTTTTGGTTTCAGAATTTTAGAGTTAGAGATGGCCACAAACGAAAGCTTTGAAATCGGGGTGCAAATTTCGTCAAACCCGATATTCAAAATGGCGGACCGTAACTCGCCAATGTAAAAAATACGTGAATGAACACGTAAGTAAAATAGTACAAAGAGGGATACAAATAGCCGCTCATTGGTTAATAAACCGCGGGAAAGAGTACCACGTGGTGTGACGGTGAGGCAGTGAGACCGCTCATTGGATAATTCACCAGAGACCACATGGTGCTGCTCGCTAATGTCAAAAAAATCAACTTCCGGTTGTAGCGAAAAGCTATTTTTTCGCTTCCAACCTGAAGTTGAATTAAAAAAATGATTGAATCAGATAGATGAGGATCTCATCTATCCAGGTAGGTAGTCATATTGTGATCGGGGGGTGATAGCTTGATGAAATTGACAGGAATCGGCGAGGTACCATTGAGAATGTACTCATCGCCATGGTCAACACGCCACCATCGATGCGTGTTGACAAATATCTCAAAACATTTTCGATTTTCCGAAACCAAAAGAATTAATCTTAATAATATAGATACTTGGCTTGTTAATTCTTTTGGTTTCAGAATTTTAGAGTTAGAGATGGCCACAAACGAAAGCTTTGTAATCGGGGTGCAAATTTCGTCAAACCCGATATTCAAAATGGCGGACCGTAACCTCGCCAATGTAAAAAATACGTGAATGAACACGTAAGTAAAATAGTACAAACAGGGATACAAATAGCCGCTCATTGGTTAATAAACCGCGGGAAAGAGTACCACGTGGTGTGACGGTGAGGCAGTGAGACCGCTCATTGGATAATTCACCAGAGACAAACCACGTGGTGCTGGGAAACCCCAACACGCACCGTCACGTGATTAGCCGATCGCATTAAATATGCAGAAAACCCACGCATGCGCATCCAACGGCCGCCCCACCAGACGCGCTACAGAAGCGTATTAGAGTGAAGAAAACATAAAGTATAAACACGTAAAAATCCACCAAAAAAAAACTAGGCAACCCACAGAAAAAATGAAACAAACATTATAAACTACACACTCAACTCTAACAGAAACAATAAACAAAACGACCCCACCACACCCCACTCTCCAGATCATGTGGCTAGAATTTTCCAAAACAGCCATGTAAGACAACATAGGGAAAATGCATCAACCAGCTCCCAGGACCCCCCCGGGAATGTAAGACAACAAAAGCGAACTGAATAAAGGTTGTTGTACAACAACCTCTAAAAAGAATTGTAAGTATCTGATCTTAGGGGGTGTGCCCCTAATAATGAAACTCCATGACATGCATAAGCTACTTTGGTGGTTATAGTATATATTGTACTCCTTCCCACAATGTTACTCAAAACTAAACTAAATATTGATTATGAAAGCATTGCATTTTTAAAGATGTGCTATACCAGTACAGTGAAACCTTAGAGATATGATCACCTTGTGACCAGGGCAAAAGCATTCACATCTCAGAGGTCTTTTCAAAATGTAAAAGATACCAATGGGATTGGGTAATTGTGTTTACATTAGGAGGTTTTCCCATTTCCAGGCCGTTCATAATGAGAGGTTTTATCGTACATGTAAAAGACATTAAATTGACGTAACTACTCCCTGAATGCCTGAAGGTAGCATGCTACTTATTGCCAAAACTCTTAAAGCTGACAGTGTTCAGGGATTAACCACACCATGCATAAAACATTAGCAGCTACCTTCAGATGACAAGAATGAACCAAGTAGCTTCAGAATAGCAATTAATAGACTAAAATTGCCGCTGCCAGTAGCCCCATTTCATGTCTGTTACGATGTGTTTAAACAGCAAGTTACTTCTTGTATGAGGGTTGGCGGTGGTGGGGACTTGGATTTAGAGTAGAGACTACTCTAAGAAACTATTTGGGCCCATGTTTTATTCATAGCGTAATTGTCCTTTAAGTTCAACAAAACTGGGTCCCAAGGAAACTGCCAGTATCGGTTAGAATACAGTATTATTGAGATATCATATCTTTAAGGAAATATTGATTTTGGTAACAAATCTTTACTAGTTCTTGCTTACCCTTAGTCCTGTCTTTGGCTGTTCTTCCGTTACAGGTGTGGTCTGTTCCATCTGTAAAGCACCAGGGGTTTTCGTAGCCCACGTTCGGCTCTTACTTTTCTCGGGCTTATTATTTAACTGTACGGCTTTTGCCGCCAGCAGTCTATACAGTTCAGTGTCCATGTCATCGATCAGAGATGCCATGTCAAAAGCTGTGCAGCCATTTTTAGCCGGTACGCTCACATCGGCTCCAGCGCTGATGATCAAGTATTTGGCTATCACTTTTTTCCTAAAACAAAAATTAATAAGTTGTCATCATTAAAATAATACATTACTATAAATGTAAGCAATTACTTGGACCTGTATTATAAATTATGTCAAAATTCTATGCAAGAATGAGTATGTATGATATTTTATGGAAACATTCTTTATTTACAGATATTTTCGTCTTTCTAAGCGAATTATATGCAACAATGGTTATACTTGGAATTTTGTGAATTCATACTTTATTTGACACCTATTTTCATCTTTCTATGGCAACACTAAGCATGAATATGTATACATGGTATTTTGTGAAAACATACTTTATCTTACAACTATTTTCATCTTTCTGGGGAATCTCTAAGCAACAATGGGTATACATGGTATTTTGTGACAATATACTTTATTTTACAGCTATTTTCTTCCTTCTAGGGGAACTGTATGTAAGAATAGAAGAATAAATAAGCATTGCATTTTGCATATACAGATTTTCTTTTTAAAGCTCTTTTCATTTTCAAGGCTAACTCTTAGCAAGAATGCATAAACATGCTTTTCGCGAATATGTGTTTTTTTTTCAGATATTTTTCATCTTTCTTGGGTAACTCTAACCAAGAATGTTTGTAAGTGACCACCTACCCGTGGTACGTGGCCTGCATGAGAGCCGTCCAGCCACTGACCGTGTCCTGCTTGTCCACGTCACAGCCTCGCTCAACCAGCAGCTGAGCCACGTCCAGCCGACCCATCATGGCCGCGAACATCAGAGGGGTGGCGCCATCGTGTGGCGACGAGGCGTCGCGCTGACTAGGATCGCCATCTAAAATGTCTTTGATTCTCTGCAAGTCACCTGTTGAACAGTACACGAAAAACTACTGTAAATTCTCTGAAATTTGGGACACTTTTTTTTATTATTACATTTTTTATAGTTTGAGGGGGGCCCGTGTTTTATGAAAATACTGACAAAGCAGAGTAATAGTTGTCCATACCACAGCTACCAGCGAAAGATCAAGGGTGGTCCACATTTTGCAATAATTATTTTGCAAAATAACTATAGGGGCCCAAATTCCTAGGGTGGTCTAAATTTAGGAGAATTAACGGTAGGGATGGGGACCGTTGAGAATTCTACGGTTCGGTTCGGTTTTCGGTTTTGCTTCTACGGTTCGGTTTTATCACGGTTTCCTAAACGGTTTTTTGGTGTTGTGAACTTTTCAGGGTCCAGCTTGGTTGAAAAGGAAAGAGATACAAATAACAGGACACATTTGCAGCCTTATTTTGGTATCAATTTATTTCAACATAAATGACTGTATAATTATTCAAAGTAGTTTCTTTCACATAGGAAATACTTTTAAAAACAATGAAATAAAGGCACTTGCAGCTTTATGGTGTAATAAGAACTTAACTCAATTAATTTCAATTTTTTAAGCATAAAATATAGGGCCATAGCAGTCATTTCCTTTCAAGTGGTATAAATACAATTTTATGTTACAATTACTATCCATGATTTAAACTGTGCTTTATCAGCAAAAGATTTCATTAATTTATATCTATTTCGCATTTCTTATATTTTTTTTCATTTTATTAATGACATTCCTTGGATACGAAACTACGCTATGGAATGCGTGGCTGAACTTGCCTGAACTTGTAAGTTCCTATATACTAGTTCCCTGGCCAGTTTCTCTATGCTCAGAAGGCTTCTGAGCATAGTGAAAGTGGCCAGAGAACAGGAAGCGCCATTCATCGTGACTTTGAAATGGCTATTTGATCGGCGCACTTGACAGACATTGTGAGGCCAGCAGGAGGTAGGTGCTGACAGTTTTATTACGCCTCCAGCATGCATAGAAAACCGAACCGCATGGAGTGAGGTACGGTTTCAGACTGGTTAACTGCAATGCTCAGGCCGGTATCACATGTGGACCGGTCTCCGGTCCCCATCCCTAATTAACGGTAATTTATCAGTAATGGACTAATGAGTATGTCCCACCCCGGACACTGAGATCAACATCCAAGAACTTACTCTGCGAGCCAAGAAACAACATGAAAACCTACGGTGACAGATAGTTTAGTGCCTGTGCCCCAAAACTATGGAATCAGCTCCCAGATAATATTCGGGCAGCTGGGAGTGTGGCAATCTTTAAACGACAACTGAAAACACATCTGTTCAAAGATGTATATATCAATTAACTATGTGGATATCAACATCTATCCTTTGACAATGGAATGTAATGCGCCTTTGAGCATGTTTATATGGAAAGGGCGCAATATCAAATGACAATATTATTATTATTATTATTAATGGCCCCACACAATTTTGGTGATATTTCTCTTACAAAAGCAATATTTAGAAACTATTTGAAGAAGAATGGTTCATGAGATCTCTATCTACAACAAATATCTTACGAATTTATGCTTCATCCCAAAACTATTTTCAAAAGTATGACAGGTCCAGACAACACTGGTCAAGTAGATCACCAAGCATGGATAAGGTAATAAGGGGAAGTTCACATCTTTTTAAGATTGCATTTGTAAACCAATGTATAAATATGACCACTTGAGAGTCTATGGGGCTTTCATCAATATTTACTTGAAATTCTCAGCATGCACAAAATGTATTATGACCTGGATTTTTAAAAAAAAATCTTCAGCTCTTTTGGATGGGTTGTAGCCAGCATTTTGAAATTGGGTGCCCAAAGTAAGGAATTGTACAATGTTTGGGCATCCTATTTTTCAAGAGAGAGATGGCATCATATTCAGATTACAACCATATACATGTATAAACTTATTGAGAAAAGGAAAAATACTCTTATTATAGACGCCCGACCCAACTTAAAAGTGTCCGATGAGAAATATAAAACAGTTAGAAATCTCTCCAGACAACATGTTACATGCGAGAAATCTCCCCATTTATCGATGTCAGCCCAAGTTTTTCTTGCTACGACGGACCAACTTTCAGTTGGTCGCGTTCGATTAATACGGCAAGTTATGGCGAAATTCAGACGGAATAGGTGAGATCAGGGTCTTAGCCAGGACCCGTCCTACCTGTCTTTTGGACAGGTAGTTTCCTAAAAACTACCTGTTCGGACATGCAAAAATTTCTATCAAGATTTTTCAATTTTGACTTTTGGGGTGTAATAACAAAATATTTTCTTAACAAACCATCTTCTATGACATAGCTGAAGTGTAAATTGCCCTTTATGACACACTAGGCTATCAATTGTAGCTGGTATAAGGATTTGAAGTAGAGAAGTAGCTAAATCTGGACGGGCAGAAATTTTGAAATTGCTGCTTTGGACAGGCATTTTTGAAATCCTGGCTAAGACCCTGGGTGAGATATGTATCTCACCTATGCCTACACGTGTTTCTTTGCAAGATTAGCAATGAAAAACATGAATCATAAGATTTATTTCAGCAAGACATCAAAGAAATTGATGTCTTGCATGAAATTCAATGTGAGCGCCACTGGTGAAAACGATCACAGGCGCTGTTGATCGAGTGTTGCCACCTTTGTTTACGATCAACAGCGTTCGTTCCCTGACAATTTTTGGCAAAACTAATTGACATCTAAGTCAATTAGATGTCAGGAAACACTATTATCAACTTAGAAATTCATATTTTCTAAGTTGGAACGATCAACAATTAGTTGAAGACAATGGATTGAATTCGAAACTAGTGTTTACTATTTTTGAATTCAAATAGTCAGACAATTGACCTAATAGTTTTATTTTATTTCCCGACTCATTAATGCTTGGGTTCAGAAAAATATATATATATAGGATTTTTATTTTATTTTTATTTACCTCCCTACTGACTCTGCAAAAATGGTCCGGGAAAGATCCGGGAAACTACAAATCAATTAAGGGTCGCCTAAGCAGTGTGCACAAAGTGTATAATGTACATGTACATGGATTTTTAGAAGTTGTTCAGCTCTCTTGGACATTTAAAATGGAAGGAGCCTACATATGACATTTTCAGCATTTCATTTCAGAAGGTACTTACCATTCTTAGCTGCTTCTATGATATCAGGTTTTACATCTTCTGGTGCTGAAAGAATAAGCACTAAATAGAATTACAGTCATTTACAGACAGGAAGGAAAAAACTTAAAATTGAACTTAAGTTCATTGAAAAATTGAAAAATATTTTACAAAATATTTGAAGGGTTGTAACTAATTGATTGTTTAATATCACCCCTTCAAAAATTTTCCCAACTATGCTTTTGCCTGAAAGATTTCACAGGGTTTTTTAATATAGCCCTATCCTGCTGAATGATAAGTTTGTTATGTTGGTATTCCAATACCAATATAAGACCTCAGGGAAAGTTGCCATTTCTGCTGCAAAATATGTATGGATTACTCATTCTGGATTATGTAACTTGGATCACTGGAGTGGAGATACAGCAATAGAGGTTTGTGAGATTATCTTTCTTTCAAGGCCCAGAATCTTAAAGCCACTTTGTCAGAAAGCTATGCTTTGGAAGTTTGGATAGCTTCAGAATTGGCCCTGCAACATGTTTGTCTTAGATAAATGAAGCTAAAACCCCCATTTAGAACATTACAAGCTTTTATTTGCCAAATCAATATACTTGCAGTCAAAGAGTCTGCCAGCATAACACACTAGATAGCTGAAAATTGATTTTGATGGCACAGTTCTTTGAATTATTAAGAATTCAAGAGCTATAATGCATTACATTAGCATGCAAACAAGATGCCAGTCTACTAAGTAGGCGGGGCTTGGGTGATGTCATATGCCCATATATGGAATCCAGTTGACAGGGATGTTAGGCAGTTGCAGAAATGTACTCATTTATACTTTTTTTGAGGAAATTGAGAAGAAAAAATGTTGACAGTTGAGAAATACAATGGAAGGTTACTTTATCTTTCCACTTGGACAAAAATAAATACATTAAAGTAGTAGCAAATAGTTGCACAGTAACTTTAACTGTGAAATACACAAAACTGCCATTTTCTCAGCTTAGTTTTCTATAGTTTTACTCTCACGGCTGACGTGAATTTAGACACAAATCTTAATCAATTAGCTTCAAACTTTGTATATAGATTCTAAAACATGTTCTCTACAGATCTAGACGGGGATATTGCAATATCTTATCTGGTTAATTTTTTATAGTGAGTCAAAAATCAAGAAACCAAAAAAGCATTTTTTTCCTAAAATGTTGTTAGATAAATGGCCATAAAAAAAGTTAGGGGCCATATTTTACAAAACCCTTGTGTAGATCTCTAGAGACAAAGGGTTTTTTCAATGTTTTAAAAAATCAGGTTATTATCTTAGATCCTGCTCTTAGATTTGCGTCAGCCGTGACATATGTACTGAAAATTGATAAGTCAAAGTTTTGACCCCAATTTCTTCAAAATATTTGGAGCACATACAACCTATCCATATCCTATGTATTCCTTAGAATCTCAGCTTTCTAAAAATATATAGTTTGCTAGGGGTTTAGTGTACAAATAATGAGAAATCAGCCATTATTTGAGGGAAAGTCTGCTCTCCACCGGAAACGTTTACAGCCACCTTAATAGAGGACATTCAAAACCTGTACAGTTGCCAATTTTGGGCACCCAGAGTTTTTCGGAACTAGGGTTGGATGCCATGTGTCGGCAGTAGAATGGGTGTAGTAGGGGGGAGGGGTGACTGTAACGTGTTCGTGTTCGGCGTTCATTTACACTACAGGTCTGTAGTGTAAATGAACGCCCGGCCGCTACGCGTCGCCACCGTCGCGTATTATAATATTATAATTACTTGTGACGTCATCAAAACTGTAAAATCGCTAATTTCACTGATCCAAAAAAGGTTATTTAATTTCCTAAAAGTGTATTCTTAGTACAATTAGTCCATTGAATGTATCCATGCTGTTTGACCAAAACAGAGTGGACGCTATCATACATAACTGGAAGAACCAAGTTTTCAGTAATGAAACAATCCCAGGCGTTCCACAAAGGCATTCGACGTGTTTGAAGCCGCCTAACGGCGGGTTCTGGAACCTCGCGTCCAGTTTCTAAATTCTGGCTAACACCCTGGATCCAACTATACCTTTCAGGGGAACCTTGGAGCATGACATTTGCCTGAACCACAAGATATTCTATCAACCATGACTATTGATAAAAGCATATAATTGTCTGTAATTGGCATGGAGATCAGTGCATTAACTGTGTGTTTTGTACCTTTTACCTGTAATTAGCCAGGTGTTATTGTACATACAAACAGGTACATCATCACACATGATCACCCCTCTTCCGGAAAATCCTTGATGAAAGGCACTTAACCCTTTGTTTCCTGCAGCGGCGAAAAATATGTAACGTATATGAAGGGTTGCATACCGTTAACACAAAACGGTACGATAAAGATACCGGTACTCGCGAAACGGTACCAATGGTATCGGTATCGTATTTTCTGCTGAATGCTATTCAAGATAGCAAGGTTTTTTTCATTCTGTCAGGAACTCTTTCGGCGGGAATCCGGACATGATGTGCCATCGGATTAGCCGTTGCTCTATTATGGAATATAGCAACTGATACTATTCTTGGTATTCCTCTTAAAATATCACTTTTCTTATGGCCAGAAGGGCTACAAGGGCAAACATTATTATAGCCCAATATCATTTTCTGTAGCCTCAGGCTATGGGGCTAGTGGTTAGCTGCACCCTTGCATTCCACATGCAAACATTTTCTTAAATGATGCTTTTTCCTGGAAACTATTACTAGGAAAGGTGAAATGTAATCCAGAACCCAAACAACATCTCTCCATCAATTATCTTCCAAAGTCCAGCTCTATTCCTACATTAAAGCCTAAAAGAGTTGTTTGTTTCCTCTAACCCTACCCTAACAAGTTTTTATTCAAAAGAATCCCTACCCTTAAGTTTTTTTCAGACCTACCAACTCCAAACCAACATAAAACATGCATAAAACACACATTTTGTAGCAAAAAAATAATATAAAAAAAATTCAGACCTACCTACCCTATTTTTTTCTGACCGTTACAGGAAACAAACAATAATTTTTTCTAGGCCTAATTGTGAAAATATCAAAGATCAAGAATATAGGGGAGAACTTAAGGCAAGAAAGGGTTAATGGCACCAAGGCAAGCACCATGGCTTTCCACGGCGCTAGTCTACAACTCTATGTATTGATCGGCCAGGTAGGCAGCAGGTACCTTATAAATATTTCTTCCACTGCTTAGTGACACATTGATTTTTTGAAACTGCCACTTGAGTGCTAGCAGGCAGCAACTGGTGCATTGCCTTTGAATTGCCATTAACACCAGTCAATACTAGGTGTTCTGACAGGGCTAGGCTTGAGTTACTAAATATTATACCGGCTGTTCCATTTTTAAAAGTGATGGGGGGGGGGGGGAAACAATTCAGAATCAACACCAGTGAATACTGGGTATTTAGACAGACCTCTGCACGAGTTACTGAATATTCTAAGGGCTGTTCCATTTTAAAAAGTGGTGGGGGCTGAAATCCAATTCGGAATTTGAGAAGGGGATAGGTTTTTATCATGGTCATTATTATCATTATTATCATCATCATCATTATCATAGAAAGAAATATAGATCTTCTTGACAAGTGTTGCAAAGACCAAAGAAAAAACTGAAAAAAATAAGACCACTACAATGATACATAAAATGATACATGGACCATTCTCCATGACAACATTTAGCGAAACGACGGAAATGGAGGCGTGTCTACATGACTTACTAATGATAAAAACTACAAACTCTCAATAGCCAAGCTCAATGTCACCTTTTCAATGTTCAAACTAAAGGAGCTACTGTTCAAAATCCATTCTAGGGTGAGCTTCAAAAAGGTTCTGAATTCCGCAAATCGCCTTTTAACAAAAGATGATTTGTACTAAAAAAGTGAGGCTTCTCGTTTCTAGTAGAATGGGGTCCCCTATATAATACAATGGCCTATTGTTTCCGCCTTGTTCTGTCTGTCCTCAGATAACCTAGTTCCTTTCAAATCTCCAGCACATGGCCTGAGGGTATAAAAAGTTGTTTGTTTGATGTCACCCGACCCTTAAAAGTTTTGTACCCAAAAAAATCCCTACCCTTAAATTTTTTCTGCCCTTCCAACTCCCAATCAACATATAACGTGCATAAAACACACATCTTTTGAAAAAAAGAAAAATTCAAAATTTTCTTTTATCTTCTATTGTGTTCAACAATCCCTCATAGTTTGCAAGACCATGTGAGCACTCAAGGTGAAAATAAGTTATAGGCCTAAAAAAAGAAAGTGTTTGTTTCCTGTAACGTTCCGGAAAGAAATAGGTAGGTCGGTAAAAAAAATATTTTTGGATTATATTTTTGGTCAAAAAATGTGTGTTTTAAGCATGTTTTAGGGCGGAAAAAGTTATAAGGTAGGGATCTTTTTGAATATAAACTTGTTACGGTAGGGTTATAGGAAACAAACAACTTTTTTTAGGCCTTAATCCATTCAGCCAAAACTGCCCGGACTATTTTGGGGATATCCATTGATTTGGAGAATTTTTTGAAAAATATTTGAAGGAGAAATGCTGATCATAAACCAGCCAACAACTCTCCTTCATATACAACAATAGAGTTGGGGTACCTCAAATCAACGGCTCAGAGCCCAGTGGCAAAACACACCATAGGTTTATAACCCATTCACACTCAAAATTTACTCTGTAAAGTATCGTCTCCTGCTCTCATACTTATGAAAATATCTTGGGGATAAAGTGAAAGTTCACAAAATGTTTAAAGGAGAGTTGTTGTTTGACTTATGATCAGGGAGAAGGAGGGAGG